>CAUYPK010122259.1:0-48602 GCA_963574355.1 Loris lydekkerianus
GCCATTCAATCCTATAATTCCTTTACTAGGTTTATACCCAGAAGACCAAAAATCACCATATAACAAAGACATCTGTACCAGAATGTTTATTGCAGCCCAATTCATAACTGCTAAGTCATGAAAGAAGCCCAAGTGCCCATCGACCCACAACTGGACTAGCAAATTGTGGTACATGTATACCATGGAATACTATGCAGCCTTAAAGAAAGATGGAGACTTTACCTCTTTCATGTTTACATGGATGAAGCAGGAAAATATTCTTCTTAGCAAAGTATCTCAGGAATGGAAGAAAATGTATCCAATGTACTAAGCCCTACTATGAAGCTAAATTATAGCTTTCACATGAAGGCTATAACCCAACTACAGCACGAGACTATGAGGAAAGGGCCAAGGAAGGGGAAGGGAGTGGGAAGGTTAGGGTGGAGAGAGGGTAAGGGGTAGGGCCACACCTACGGTGCATCTTAGAAAGGGTACTGGCGAAACTTACTAAAGGCAGAATACAAATGTCTACATACAGTAACTAAGAAAATGCTATGGAGGCTACGTTGAACAGTTTGATGAGAATATTTCAGATTGCATATGAAACCAGCACATCGTACCCCTTAATTGCACTAATGTACACAGCTATGATTTAACAATAAAAAAAAGAATAAAAAGCAGAAAAGAAAAAAAAAGACATAATTTTATAAAAGAATAAACCATTTTCGATATATCTGCCTGAACTTTACATTCCCAGGATTTCTCCTCCTCTGTAAAACACCAGGTTTGCTGTTGGCAAGCTGCTGCTAAGAGATAAATTGCTCTCCCACCTTCCCAGCTGAGCGTCATGTCTGGGTAACAGCTGCTTCTATGATGACTTTATTTGGTGATGGATGAATTCTTGCTTTACAGATGCTGAGATGACTTGGGCCAAATGAAATTGCATGCATAGCTGTTCATTTCTCCTCACTCCACTCACAGGAGGTGTCAGAGAGAGCAGGCCCCAAGCAGGGCAGGAGGAGGTGACATTGCCTTCTTCTTCATGGTAGCAAACTCAGCTCCAGCCAAGTTGCTCCTGGAGAGCTGTGTGCACCTGGCAAGTGCGACTGCGCGCAGCTGTGCTGCCTACAGCATGCACTGCTGAGGCTCGGGTGCTTTCTCTCTGCTTTGTATCTGTGGTGAGAACATATCACTGTTTACCAAAAGTAGATGGGAAGTGCAAAATCCAGTCTTAAGAAGAAATGTTCTTACTTCTGGAATAGGTACTAGTTTGTTATAGGGAAAATGTTCAAAGCTGTTTATAGGACGGCTCATGAATATTCCTTCTCACTCAATAGCAATTGAAAGGCATATATTAATATTGTGAAATGATAACTATATATACACTTTTGTCTTCTATTTTTCTGTTTTTTGCAATAATGACCAGCTTCATTTCTTTTACAGTACCCCATTTGTAATCTTTGTTGGGCTCAAGTTGCCCTCAGGAATGTGACTGATTGATTGAATGATTGATACATCAGCCTTCTTTAAAAGTGGAGCATCTTTGGCACATGTTTAGCCTCTAGTCTTACTCTTCCCAAACTCGTTGTCTGAGCTATTGCCAGTGTGATCAGCACCAACATGCGGGCTTTGGACAGTGGTGATCTTAAAATGCAAATCTAGTAGTGCTCCTTATCGAAGTAAAATATGTCAGTGGCTCCTGGTCGCATACAGAAACTCCTTGGCATGTCAGTCAATATTCTTTACCCTCTTTCCAAGCTTATCTCCTAGTATTTTGTCTCCTTCATTGCTCTCTGTTCAGCTATAATGTGTTCCCACTTTTTAATGCCTTATGCTATTGGAGTATAACTATATTTTTATATGGGATGATACTATACATAGTACTTTCTCCCTGAATTTATTTTAAATTGTGTCACCTCAAATCCTTAATTCAAGAAATATACTAAAACACTTAAATTTTCCATTCTTCCTTTGCCTCTCATAGTTTTCTTTCCCACAAAACAGGTTGAACTGGTAGAAATGTAGTCAGTCCTAGCTAGGCACGGTGGCTCATACCTGTAATCCCAGCATTCTGGGAGAGTAAGGTGAGTGAATTGCTTGAGCTCATGAGTTCAAGATCAGCCTGAGCAAGAGTAAGACCCTGTCTCTACTAAAAACAGAAAAATTAGCCAGTCATTGTGGCAGGCGGCAGTAGTCCCAGCTTCCAGGGAGGCTGAGGCAAGAGGATGACTTAAGCCAAAGAGTTTGAGGTTTTTGTGAGCTTGGATGCCACAATATTCTAGCCTGGAGTAGCAGAGTAAGAAACTTTGTCTTTTTCAAAAAAAGAGAAAGAAAGAAATGTAGTCAGTCCTTCAAATCTATGAACTCTACTACTGGGGATTCAACCAACAGGGGATAAAATACTTGGAAAAACAAACAATAAAAATAACAATACAACAAAAGTGATACAAATTAAAAATAATATAGTAGAACAACTTATTACATAGCATTTACATTGTATGAGGTATTATAAGTAACTTAGAGATGATTTAAAGTGTACAGGAGGATGTGTGTAAGATGTAAGCAAATACTCTGCCATTTTACATCAGGAACTTGAGCATCCATGGATTTTGGTATCTGCAGGGGCCTAGAATCAGTACGGAGGCTCTTATGCTATGCCAAAGACTCTACACTCAGACCATTGTGGTTAAAAAGAAAAGGAAGGGATGTGAAGGGGAGGGCAGGGAAGGAGATCTACTCTTCTTGCTGCCTCATTTATAAAATGAGTTATCCATTTCATAAGTGAAGTAAGGGGCTCCCAGAGGTTAAATGATTTGCCCCCAGTTGAATCTTTCTGTTTGGGGCAGTCTACCAAATGCACGCTCTTCATTACTATTTCCTAAAATCTGTTCTAATCTTCTCGGTGAGGGAGTCATCTGCACTCCTCTCTCCTTAACCCTCACACTTAATTTGGTCTCTGCTTCTACCTCATTCTGCCTTTTTAATAACTTTACCCGCCTCCTCATTCCCGTTGCTGGTACCAAAGTCTGGGCTCAAACACTGCTTGTTTGGAACTGCAAGGAGTCCCTGTGTTACAAATATCCAACTGATAAATGGCTCACACTTACAGATGGAGGCTATTACAGGTAATAGGTAAAGGTACCTGTTTCAGTTTACATAGATTCAACTTAAGAACAAACCTAGAGAACCTCTCTCATTCCTAACTTTGGGACTGCTTGTATTTCAATAATCTCCTTGCTAATATCTCTGCATCCAATTTTTCTCCTACTTCCATCTCCCTCCCACAACTGTTTTCTCCTTGTGATATTTCCGTATGGCAAAGCTGACACCATTACTCCTTTTAATGCACTCTCTTTTGCCCTCCAATAAAAGATGGTCCTTTGTGAACTGTTAGGACTTTTATGACTTGCTCCCTTTTCTCTTCCATTTGCATCCTGGAGACCACCTATTCTGAATGACTTACAGGTCTTGAGTAGCCCCAGGCTGTCCTGCCTCCAGGCTCTGTTTGTTTATACTCTTTGCTCAGCTGGAAGGTTTATCTCCTGCAAGGTGATTTTCTCTTTTTCAAGATCTCATTTGTTTGCTTTTCTATTTTTTTTTGAAATGTTGGTCACAACTTCCCTTCTAATAATCTACCTAGTAGATATTTATACAATACCATTTACTACACTGTGCTGCAACTAGTTGGTTTTATATTTAACTAAGTTATCTGACTGTAATTTCTCCAGTGTTATGGATTTTGTCCTCTTATTATACAAACGTTAATAATCCTTTATAAATTTTGCTCTTGTGTTATTGGTGTCTCACTCTAACCACGTTTTGATTATTGAATATTTCATTTCCTCCTTAAATTAAAAGTTTATGCAAATCATGAAACATTTTCCTAATTAAAATGAAAAGTATGCATGTGATTCAGGACATTAAATGCTTCCTTCATTCTAAGAGCAGGTGGGCTGGACATGCTATAATTGATAATCAGAGGATGGATTAGAATGAATTTGCAGGTAGACTACTTTTTCTTTTGCAATTACTATTAGCTTTCCCTGCCTTTAAAAGTAGTCATTTTTAGTTTTTACTTAAGGATTACACTTCTTCCTATGGACTCTGAACAAGTATAAGGTAAGAATTTGAGTATCAGCAGATTTGAATTAAGTGATTAGTTCTATTTCAGGTAAAGCCAAATTGGAGAATGCAACTTGGACTTAATGAAAAAAATAATCAAGCTTCTACTGCATTTTTGCCTTGGATTTATTAAATTTCCCAGGCTTAGAGAACTGCAAGCAACAGGTGTTGAACCTGAGGTGAAAGGTTAACTGTACCGAGAACAACCTTGGGTAATCTAGGAAGAGAAGATGAGGTAACCACATATAGGCAGCAACAGCCATTCCCCAGGTAGACACAAAATGAAGGTAGAACGGGGATGGTACACCGTCAGGGTCTCCCTAGGTCAAGGGAGTAGGGTCCAGGGAGCAGGAGGAGACTGATCTTTCATAATGCTAAAAGGGTTCCTATTTCTATCAAGTGCAACACAGCGGGATGCCAGAAGAAAGGGTCACAGATGAACCCATCTCTTAAACCCAGAGTCCTAGGACCTCAGAGATCTTCACTTAGGAAATTCCCCTTTACATAGACCAGATGTTGTAACCCTTAAAAAACAATGTGATTTTGTTTGCTTTCTTTCATTTAACATCATTTTATTGTGATGATAGGTAGATTAATAACTGCTCCTAACAGGAAGGACATACATGACAGTAACATTGAAGCCTCATGATGAAGGAATGGTGGCGGCGATGCTCTGATGGGAAGGATTTTCTGTGGATGACTATGAATTAGGAAGGACTTTCCCTTGCAATTTGTGCAGTGCACTGGCCCATGTCATCTCAGCCCAGGTCAATACGTAATTGCACATCCTGATGACGGTAAAGAGCAGTGACCTGGATGCACCTACTGCTTTTCTGGTGAGTCCAGAATGAGCAGCATGCTTAGTTCTGCATGCTGAGACCCTCTGACATCCTTGCAGCCCTTGGAGTTTATGATCCCGATGATGCCTTTAGTGGAAATGACCTAAGAAAAATCCTTTGCTGGGCTCTGACCCTTAATTTATTAATTCACAGTTAGATGTATTTAGTTCTTTCAGGTCTGTGAGTTTGCATTGCTAAATGTGCTCCCTCAGAGTTGTGAAGTATTTAATTTGACTAGCTCTATAAATTATATAATGGTAAGGAAGAAAAAAAGGGAGAGTCATGGTTCAGAGGCAACAATGTAAAATGAACAGATCACATTTTCACACAGAGGGTTGGGTTTTCTCAGTGAGTTTACACAGTCTTCTTAGAGTAACAGTCTCTGCAGATGCTCAGAGCCCACAGTGACCTACAGCAGTCCAGGCTCCCTGAGAGCAGTGTTTCTGAAGCTGACTTGCACATAGATCGCCAGCTTCAGCAGGTTTGCTCGGGGTCAAAGGGATGGCATTTCCAACAAGCTCCCAGGTGCCAGTGATGGAATAGCAAGAACCTAAGTCACCAAATCAAAACACCAGCTCCCCAACTCATCACAATTCATTTTATTCCACAGCATGTTTAAGGGAATGTTACTCTCAGGAAGATGTTTGGGATTAAAATAATTAAAAAAAACTGGAAAGTACACACATTTATGTATCTCTTCTTTTCATTAAATATATATCTGTTTGGCAAAAATGTTAGACTCTTTTGTACAAAAACAAAGCCAAAAAAACCAAAAACCAAAAAACAAAAACCTAACCCAAAACTCTTGCAAATCGTAAATACCTGTAATAATTACAATGATGTAAACTTGGATGTCTGACAGTGTGACCCTCCTGGGGAGCCTGTGCTGCTGCAGACCTCTCAGGAAAAGTCACACCAAACCCTTGGATAGCAATAGCCCGTCACGGAGGCAGTCTCATTGAGATGGAGCATGAACACTGATTTCACCAGTTGTGCTTTCAGCTAAGAGGCTGGGAGCGTGTGTGAAAACGAAGGCAGGTCTGGCTGAGAGTGGGGAGAGGAAATCCCAGACCAGTTAGCAAGAAGGGAAGGTGGGTGATGGTCACAGTGCAGATGCAAAGTGGGTGTGAGACCTGTGGACTGTGTGCCTGTGAGACCCGGTGCTGGCGAGGGCTACAAGGAGGTGGCTACTGATGCTTTTGGGGGAGCAAAGAGGAACAGGGTGAGGCCAAGACGGGGAGGGAGGCAGGAGGAGTCTTGAAAGGAGATCTTAATTCAAATGAACTGGAGGTATGAGCTGACTCTAGAGAGAAGGGGAAGGAGGACGCCAGGCATTTCCTCCAGACACAGGCCTTGGGGCACTTGCCTGGTGGGCAAGTTTGGGGGCCGTCTGGGGGCTGCTGGCTTCCTACTCCAGGAAGGAAGGGCTTGCCTGCTGGGGGCTGGGCTGGAGGGGCCCCTGGGCTCCCTGATGGTGGGCTTTGTTCATGTCCCACCAGCGGTCTGCAGCAACAGGAAATGATCTAAAGCAGTGGAGCCTAGAAACAGAGCCAGGGAGGTGAGCAAGATGCCAGGTAGGGGCCGCGAGATGCCCAGGCTAGAGGCGAGGCCGAGGGAAGTGCTGACCCACAGCTTCCCTTCACCAGAGGGGAGTTCCAAGGCGAGGGCGTGTTTTCATTCCTCTCTCCGGTTAGCAGAGTTTCCAGTTTTGGAGAAGGCGTGTGAGGCCTGGCCACATCAGTTACAGTCGTAGACGAAGTCATAGTTGCTGGGCTCCTTGGGGATGGGCGGGGGCGCGTCTGGGATCTGGATGTTCTCCAGGTCCAGGAGGCGCAGCTTGATCTCCATGCTGAGCAGGGTGTCCAGGTCGTTCCGGGTCAGGTCGCTCATCATGTCCTTCCCGAGCAGCGCGTTCAGCCCATCCGTCCAGATGCAGTACTGGTGGGAAGGGAGGTGACAGCAATCATTTTCAGTGACAATCACAGGAGAAGTAAAAATAGCTACCATTTGGTGGATAGTAACGGGCACTAGGCTCTGTGCTAAGTGCTTTGCTCACATCGTCATTTCATATTCACAACCTCCATATAAAGTAGACAAATCCATTGTCATCTATCTTGTTTCACAGGTAAGGAAACTGAAGTTAGAAACTGGGTAGAGTGGGTGGAATTTGAATCTGGGCAATATAACTCCAAGGCCTGGACTCTTCCCTGCAAAGAATGCCTCCTTACATCATGGCTGAGGATTTGAGTTCCCCATGACCATGCAAAGAACTGTCTCAAACATCCCCCCACCCATGTGCCTATGACGTTAAGGCACTGGCAAATATAACCCGACACTGCTGAACTCAACAGCAGTCAAGCTTTTGGCTGCTTCCAGTTGCATTCCTAGTTTAGTAGCTAGTCTCTGCCTGTCTCACCTGATTGCCAGCATTCCCAGTGACAGCTCCATCCCACCCTGGAGCTGGTGGTAGCCCCACCTTTGTGTTTCTCCACAAAAGGGCTAGAAAATAGCATTTTATTGTCCAATATCTGGCAGCCAAAATGGCTAAAATTATTGGGAGATCTTCATGGGAGGCGTGCTGGCTCCCTGTCTGCGACCTCTTCTGCCTGGGTCTCTAATTTCCCAGGGTTTCTCCCTACCACATCTCTGGGTCCTGATCTCCATGCAACATCACTTATATTGGAAAGCCCTTCAGAGTACCTACCTAAGAGTTTGGTTTTTCGCCTCTCATAAAATTAACCCTAGCCTTCTTAGACTAGGAACTCCTGAGGGGTGGGACAAGGAACTATGCCTCAATTCTCTGAGGACCTGCCTTGCTCTTGTCAACTTCCCTCCCAGAGACCCAGGTGCTATCAGCATTGTAGAAACCACCTGCGTTCCACTCATCTGCTGGTTGTCCCCCCAGGACTGAGTGACAGCTCTCCTCTGCCTACTGAGCAGGTCCTCATTCCAGCACATACCCTAGATTCCCTCCTCTCCTGGCTTCATGGGGCCAAGTGACAATTCTAGACCCTAGTGAGCCTATCTTTTATACTTTGGCTGTCTGTACTGTATTCCAGAATATGACAGTGGATCTCAACTTCAAAGTACTAAAAATATATTATAAGCACTGTGTACATCTTCATTCATGAGGTGATGGAAATCTATCACGACATACATCAGTGGTTCACTTTCAAGCCAAGGAGGTGCACAATGGGTGAGATTCATGTCTGAGGAGGCAGCACTGAAATCTAGGGCTTTGGTTCTACCTTGGGCCAAAGGATGGAACCCATGTAAACACTGGGTTAGTGCTGAGGGATGCCAGGAAGCATAGTGTGCTCTCGAATACCTTAGCCAGATTCTGAACAGTCTAACCATCCACTGCCTCATAAATAACCTTGATAGAAACAGATGCCTAGTTCACCTTGGAGATCCTGGTCTTATAGAGTCTGGGATGAGGAGATTTTATTAATAAAATATTTCCAGATAATTCTGATCATCTGGAAATATGTATGGGTATGCCTGGATTCAATATTCTCAAAGGCTCCCTCCAGCTCTGACAGTTTCATGGTAAATCCCACATCCTGAAGAGTACTGCTCTTACACAGAGCCTTCCCAGCTTTGGCTACATTCCTAGTACAGATTAATTCAACCCGCAGCAACGTTGCTCTAGTGCTTTTCTTTAGAGAACAGCAGGCACAAATAATTTTATTAAAAGTATAATTGACCAATAAAAACCTTGTGGTAATGAATTTGGGTTGGAACTATCAGTATCAACTCATGATCTATTTTACCTTAAAAAACATCATAACTCCCTAGCCCCATACTCCAAAAGGCCTAAACATAATGAACAACTAAGTAATAATAAGCACAACTTATGCCCAGATTCTGGTTACTAAATACCATTTCCTATTAAAAGGAGCCAAGGCTCCTTAGGAGGAAGGCAGGAAACGTGCGAGATGAACCCAGAACATCTTGTCATACTTTAATGCTGGAAAGTTATCAAAGACATAAGAGTCATGTCAACAGAGCTTAGAAGCCAACCAGGTGGTGTTGCTACATGTCCCAAATTAAGAGAATTTAGACACTAATAATTATAAGAACAGAAACACAGAAACATACTGAGACATAAACATTTAAATCCACGACTTACTCAACACTAGAAACACCTCACTGATCTTTGAAAGATGCTTACACATTAGAACCTTCCTAGCCAACAACCTCCCTGCATTGACCACGGTTTTAATTTGCAAACCAGACATACATTACATGTATGTGTCAGTACACTAGGCCTACTTCCTTATGTCACCCACCACCCTATGTTGAACAGTTATAGTCCCTTAGGTGGTCAACTTACAGAGGTTCTACTATATTTGAAGACTGGCAAAGTGAATCAAGTATTTATCCTGCTTATCACTTTAAGGTAGCCAAGTAGTTGATGAGACAAGTTTCTCTTGATATATTCTGTTTATAGAGAGTGGCCATAAAGTTCATGTACAATTTAAAATTGCATACTATTTTACATTGTACATGAAGTTTATGGCCTGTATATGAAGAAGGAATGACAGAACTGGGACATCAACCTTTTGGAATCTCATTGGATCCCAGAGCCAGGAAGACACCACAAAAGCAAACATGATTGGATGCTGTTAAAAATTGAGCCTGGAATTGATTAGTCCTCTAACTATTGATTTATAGGAAATACAGGAGACACGGGACATATAAATATATGAAATGACACTGCAGGTTGTGGTGGGCAGAATAATACTACCTTCTAAAGATGTCCAGATACTACTGCCTGATTCTGGGAATGTGGCAGGTTCTGTAGCAAAGAAAATAAAGGCTGTACAAGCTGGCCTTAAAATAGAGATATGAGATTATCTAGGTGGGTGTGATGTCATCATAGGGGTCCTTAAATGTGAGAGGAGGAAAACAGAAGGAGTGTCAGAATCAGAAAAATGGGAGGGAGATTTGACTACAGAGGTGGCTGGAGCGGCAGGATGAGAGGGCTCAATCTGCACCTCTCATTGATGGATAGAGGCGAATAGGCTTGGAGATACTCTCCTATTAGGGCCTCCAGAAAAGAACATGGTCCTGCTGACACCTTGATTTTAGCCCATCTGACTTTTGACCTCCAGAATTGTGTGATACTGGCAATTCCCAGGTTATGAACAAGACAGGCTCTATAGGTTTGTTCTTCAGTTGAATATGTGCATTAGTTGGAACAGGTACATTCTCCTATTACCTGTATTAGCCTCTGTTCCTAAGTGTGAGTCGTATGTTAGTTAGATGTCTGTCCATTGAAGGATGCTTGTAATACATTGTGTGGTTTAAAACTAACCGAGTTTGTGGTAGTTTGTTACAGCAGCAACAGTAAACTAATATACAGAGTTATAATCACAATCTAGATTACTGGCAATGTTACAGGACTAACAATCCGTTTTCTTCAGTAAACAATTGTAATGAGAAAAAACACAAGCTCATGGCTGTGACAGGAATCTATAGATTCAGAGAAACCTAAGGAAAATGCCAACCGATTGCAATGTATGGATCTTATTTGCATTCTGACTTGAACAAAAAATAGAAGGAAAAAAACACAGATGAGACAATTGGAGAAATATGGAAACAGATTGCATATGGTGGCATTAAAATCAATGCATTACTAATTTCCTTAGGCATAATAATGGCATTGCAGATATGTTTCAAAATTGACTATTAGTGAGAGATGCATACAGGCATATTTACAAATAAAATGACATGATACTTGATTTGACTCAAAATAATCAGGGTGGCAGCCAGGTGTGAGGAAAGAGTGAGTGGGAACATGGGCGAAACAGATTGGCTACGAGTTGATGATGGCAGAAGCTCAGTGAGGAAGGGGTGAGCTCAGTGTCTGCTCTGTCCATTCCTAGCTCCACAGTGCAGGAGCTCAGGGAAGGGCTTCTGGAGCAAGACTTCCAGGGTTCAAATCCTAGCTCCATCACTCACTATTTGTGTGACACTGGACATGTTTCTTAACTTCTCAGTCCCTCATTTTTCTCTTTTATAAAATGAGAATAGTATTAGTTTGTTTCTCGTAGAGTTATGTAAGAATTAAGTGAAGTTAAAAAAAAAAAAAAAAATATATATATATAGTATATAAATGGTGCCTGGTAGAGTAAGCTAAGCTAGCTATAATTTCAGTTGACCCTTCAACATCATGAGCTTGAACTGTGTGGGACACTTATAGGTAGATTTTTTTTTTTTTCAATAAGAGTTACAGTGAGTATGCCTATCCCCTCTACCTCCCCTTCCACCTCCTTCACTTCTTCCTCCTCTGCCACCTGAGACAGCAGGACCAACTCCTCCTCTTCATTCTCCTCCTCAGCTTATTAACGTGGAGACGGTGAGGATGAAGACCTTAATGATGATCTATTTCCACTTAATGAACAGGAAACATACTTTTTTCTCCTCGTGACTTCTTTTTTTTTTATTTGTTTGGGATTCATTGAAGATACAAAGAATTAGGTTACACTGACTGCATTTGTTAGATAAAGTCCCTCTTATAATTGTGTTCTGCCCCCAAGAGGCATGCCATAACCCATGACCCCCACCCTCTCTCTCCTCCCCCATTCCCCTACCCTACCCCTTGTATTAGCTCATCTACTGCGTTCACATTAGAATTGAGTAGATTGGATTCCTCGTGACTTTCTTAATAACATTTTCTTTTCTCTAGCTTACTTTATTGTATCATAATATTATATAAAAAATATGTGCAAACTACTGTTTACAACATCAGTAAGGCTTCTGTTCCACAGCAGGCTATTAGCAGTAACACTTGGGAGTAAAAGTTTATAAGTGGGTTTTCAAGTGCAGGGCGTAGGGGTCAGGGCCCCAATCCTCATGTTGTTCAAGTATCAACTACACTACTTTTTCTTTCTATTGCTGAGGCATTCAGTTCTGGGAGGCCTCTTTCCCCTCATTGATAAGTGAGATTATCTGTAATACAACTTTCTATTTTAGGGAGTGATTATGAAAGTAAAACGAGGTAATGGATAAGAAAGTGGCTGGAAGAAATTAAAAGTATTCACAAGGGCATGTCATTTTTCTCTACATTGTATCTATAAGAAGTGGCAGATATGAATAAAAATCTGGCATTCCTAGAACATTTGTCCTTACCTGGAATTAATGCACACTGGGGAAAGCAGCCTTGCATAGATTTAAATAACATCCAAAGTGCTACTAATTTAAGTGGTTTTCTCCACAGCTCTGTACATCTTGAACATGGTGGCCTGTGCACAACCACCATTTCATTTAAAAACAGAAACAGTAGGACACAGTATCTATTTTCAGAAAGATGAAGACAAAGTCTTACCCTTCAACAAACTAAATGTCAAGTGACACAGAATTATATTTAAGCACCATTCTAAATGCAAGAATTGTGTCTAATCTTTTCTCTCTCTTTGGGATGTACAATTTTATTCAAAAGCTTCAAACCAGTAAAAACCCCATACCTAATAACTTGTAAATGAGCTCAGTGTCCTAGGGGAAAGGGGAAACAAAAGTCAGATTCTATTAAAATGTTCTCTTCCTTTCTAAAAGCTGTTTATGCAACCACATGCAAAACAAAAATTTGAATGGTATCATCTAAAAATAAGTTTCAAGCATGATGTTGGATTCCAGTTTACAAAAGAAAGTGAAATCAACCATAACTGCTACTTTATCTTACAAATTCGTTTTCCTAGATTTATGCTAAATATTTTAAATATAGCTGACAGCATGCTTCAAGAAGAGAAACAAATTATACATATAACAAGATGTCAAAAAGGAATAAAAACATCTTGAATATAAAATCCTAGCAGCAGAGACAGCTCTAACCTCTTAAAATAGCTTAAAGAAATTTAGTAGAAAACCTACTTCATCAGATAGTTTAAAGAATAGAGATTAGTTTATCTTGGGAAAATGCAGACCCCAAACTAAATATTCAATGAAAACAAAGCTATAAAGCTGGCCTCTTCTTCCTCTGGGTTAGCAATCATGCCTTTGCTGACTTAGAGGTAGTTGTACACTCTCCTCCTTTACATGAACTCTAGACTAAACCAGTAAGAAGTGGAACCTGCTGTAACTGGCAGTTTTTCAAGAGGTTTCTGTTCTGTTCCAAGTCAACAAGATGTCCCTTTGTTCATGGTTTTTTTTCAGACAGGACTTCCTTTTTTTTTTTTTTAAAGTATAATTTCTTTCTTTCCAATATTTTTTTTCCTCAGGGAAAATGCAACGTTGCCTCATTAATTAACCCCACCGAGAACCTTACCTCATGCTTGTCAGGAGCGATGAAGTTCAGTTGGCAGTTTGAGTCATAGAGGATGGAGAAAGCAAGTTCAAGCACCTCCTACAAGAGATGAGAGAAAACACCACACCTTAGAGAAAACTGGCACATTTGCTCTGCAGTTACAAACGGCTGTGGGCTGAATGTGGAGTAGAGCTGACAGCCTGTCCCAACAAGAGGAGCGGTGAAGAGGCTGATGGGAGGAAGGGGTTTGGTGAAGGTCACAGCATGATTCCTTCTCCCACAAAAGAGAGGTCTGCGTGACCATCTCGCGTATTCTCAGGACAGCACATGCAGCAACTGTCATCACTTCCCTCTCCCGGACGGGGCATAGAGGTTAAATGGGTGTCCAAGGCCACAGCCCGGAAACTGTGCCGTTCTTCCTTCTTCAGCATCTTCCATCCAGGAAAGGTGTAAAAAACAGTAACCTCTCCCCTAATCAGCAGCATTAAGGGGTGCTCTAACTTCTATCACCCCAAAACACAGTAGTCCATAGACGTATGAACTTCCTAAAATGTGGAAGCTACATTGGAGGTAAGAAGGCTTCTGAGTGAGCCCATTGTTTTTATGTCTATCCTTTGCTTTTTCAACTACTATAGAGCAATGGCTACTCAGAGTCATGAGCTTATTCAACAAAGGCTGCAAGGGGCAAAAGAGAAGGATGGACTCAAGTGACGGAATAGCTGAGCTCATGTGCGGGTCAGCACCTACTGACAGCAGAGTGAGCCAGGCCCAAAGAACCAAAGACGAACTGATGCTTTGGTTTTATTGCTGCTGAAATGACCTTGCCAAGGAACTAAGTGTCATGTTTAGTATGTTCATGAACACACTTGTCCAGCTGCACTTGCTGACAGTGCTGGGGCTGGTGATCACTGTGTCTGGGCAGTCAGCACAGGATGAGTCCTCAGCACACTTCAACACCCTAATGGCTCCTGGTCTGCAGGGGAAGGGCCAGGCATCTCCACACCAGCACTCTGCACTGTTACAACATGTGTTACGGTGCACTTCCTTCTCTCTGCCTTTATTAGGCACCACTGATGGACCCTGACGCCCACTGCTGTGACCTGGGGGTTGCACTGCTCAGAGATTGCCCATGACCTCTCCACTTCATTCTCTACCATATTATTTCTCGGAGGATGTGTCTGGGGCCAGTGACTCATAGCAAGAATGGCCCAGAAACAAGACGATGGCAAGGAGATGAGGCCAGTGCCTCCAGATTGCAGAATTTCAGTTGGATTAAAGAATTCTTCCAAGGGCGGTTCCTGTGGCTCAGTGAGTAGGGCTCTGGTCCCATGTAGCGAGGGTGGCGGGTTCAAACCCAGCCCTGGCCAAACTGCAACAATAACAAGAAATAGTCGGGCATTGTGGCGGGTGCCTGTAGTCCCAGCTATGCGGGAGGCTGAGGCAAGAGAATCACTTAAGCCCAGGAGTTGGAGGTTGCTGTGAGCTGTGATGCCACAGCACTCTATCAAGGGAGACAGAGTGAGACTGAAAAAAAAAAAAAAAAGAAGAAGAAAAAGAATTCCTCCAAATTGAACTCCACAGACCCATGTTAGTGGGATTCCTCTCCCGGCTATTTCTGGCTCTGGCTCTCGTGGAGTTTTTCCGTGTGCCTTGCTCCAGCTGTCCTCCCTCACAGGGGAAGCTCAGGTTCTCAGGCCATGTGTACCAGTACCTCACATGCAAATGGACTCCTTACTCTGCCAGAAATAGAATCCAGTGAGGGGGGAGAAATGCTGAGTCATGTAATAGGAGCGATTCTCCAAAAATGCTCTCCAGATATTTTGCTTTTTTTCTTCCTTAGGCCTCTACCCAGGCCTGCCCAGTACAGACAATAACATAAAAGGAAGACCAGACAAACAAATGATCATTTTCCATTAAGTATGGCATCTGTTTCCATAACCATATTTCTTGAGTCCTTTGGTTTATAACTGTAATGGTACACTTTTACCAGTGTCAACAAAAATTGAAATTATTAAGAAAACTACTAAGGCAATACGTATCAAGAACCAGCTATTCCAGGGGGTATTCTTGTAGAACATTCAAAAGCAAGGAAAAGTTAAATATTATCTGTAAGAACATAAGAAGAAACTAAATCTCTCCCCCTCCACTTTGGGTATTAAGAAATAAAAAATTAGCAACCCAAAGTAACATATTTGTCCAGCCATTCAGTGGGGGCAATTATGAAGATGTGATGTTAAGTGAAGGGCAGGAGGAGGAATGCACATTTTGTGAGCACTGATGACAGGAAGGAACAAGGCCTACTTGTGGGCAGACAAGGAAGCCAGCATGGGAAGTGAAAATCAGAATGTTGGCTGGGTGCGGTGGCTCACACCTGTAATCCCAGCACTCTGGGAGGCTGAGGCAGGTGGATTGCCCGAGCTCACAGGTTTGAGACCAGCCTGAGCCAGAGTGACACCCTGTCTCTAAAAATACCCAGGTGCTGTTGACAGGCGCCTGTAGTCCCAGCTACCCGGGAGGCTGAGGCATGACAATTGCTTGAGCCCAGGAGTTGGAGGTTGCTGTGAGCTGTGATACTGTGGCACTCTACCAAGGGCAACACAGTGAGACTCTGCCTCCAAAAAAAAAAAAAAAGAAAGTCATTATGTTGAGGTGCTGGGATCATACATCATTATTTCTTCTTAAAACATTTTTTTTCAGTGAAATGTTACTCTTTAATCTCATAAATTTATACAAACTGTCCTCAGGTTAGGAACATTGATAAAAATGATGATTTCTTTATTAATCTGAGAGTCATTCATTAGGAAAACTCTCTTTGACTTATACTTAGAGATGGGAAAGCAAGGAGAGGATGGACTTGGATTCTTAACAATCAGTCAGGATCTTACTTGGCCTAAGGGGCCCTTCAGAGGTAAGCAGAAAAGGTGAAATTCACCCCGGCCCAGGGCTGACTCTGGGGGACAAGTGCATCTTTGTTCAGGGACATTACATGATGGATGGTCCCCTCACTGATGATAACAGCCAGTGTGAACATCACTGCAGCCCAGACTCGTGCTCTTGACTAGGTGCTAAAGCTACTAGAGACCAGAGTGTTACTGTGGTTACGGCTGTGACACTATTCTCTGTTGCACAGCGTCAGAAAAAGCAGCAAAAGGAGGGAGTGCACAGACCTGGGGCTTTGCCCTTCTACGTATATATCATTCAAGATGAGAACAGTCAGAACTGTCATGACCTAGATTTCTGGTAAACACAGCCAGGAAACAGGAAATTTATGAGAATCTCAATTCCCACATTAATTTCACCAAGGCTGCCTGGGAAAGAGTGGAAGGAATTAATTCTCTGAACCAAATGCTTGCATGTGGGTGCTATTGCTCACAGGGGGTTCTCTTGACATCTCCAGCCTGCTGTCACTGAGTCGCTGGTGAAGGCGAGCTCTTCACACCTTCAGCAGGCAGGCTGCAGCCAGGAGTGACGCCATGTCTTTGGCTAACACTCCAGAAGCTGCCACCTGTCCAAACTGTCCTTGAGGCAGAGAGGTGCAAGGTGGCTGTGGAGTAGAAGGCCACAGATCAGGGGCTGCTTGTCTCCACACACCGCCACACTCACTTACACAGTTAACACACTGGGGCTTTGCTGCTCATGACTGAAGGTCTTTTATTCCCTCTGGATTTAAATCTGTGAAAAATTACATCCAAAGGCGACTTATCTCTGTCCTGTGTTCCACTGGTGCGTGCCTGCCACCTTGCCATGTGGAGGAAGGCTCAGAGTTCTGGGGAACTGAATACTGTTCCATGATTGGGGCCACTGACAATCCCTCCTCCACTCCTGTTGACCCGCTGGCCCTGGGAGCAGTGACAAGGCATGCCAAGTCAGGAAAGGTTCAGAGAAATGGTGCCTGGGCGTAGCGACTGCCTTCTTAATCGGTCCAATGAGAGCTTGAATGAATACAAAAGTACAGTTTCATGTGACATATTCTTAGTATATAGTGTTAGTGGGAATAAGTTTGTTTGGGAATAAGTTAGCACTTCTGGCTATTTTGCCCAGAATTCACTTAACTATCCTGGTTCTCAATCTAGCCAGGTCATCTTGAGGGCAAAGCATTTTGATGATAGACGCAGGCTATAACTTGGCATGTGTGCCTGGGTGCTAACTGTGGTCATAGCAATAGAAGTAGATTTCAGAGCTATAGTACACTGCTACTCATATGTATATCTAAGAATGGAAATCTATTTTTTAGAAGCAAAAACCACTCGTTCATGTAGTACATAGAGGAGATTGCCTTCCTCAGGCAGCTATAACTTTCTGGCCCCAATCTATCTTAGCAGGATTTTTGGCTAATAATTCCCCAGCCCACATTCTTCTCCATGTCCCGTCTATCCTATACTCAGAACTCAAAGTCTCCAATCAGAGGATGTTCGTCACATGTGGAAAGGCCCTTGGGCCTCTTCATAGACCGTTTCCTCCTCCTGGGAAGTCTTCTCCTCCTGGCCGATCCTTTTCAGAAGCTAGGTCACATGTTATTTTCTCTCTGAGCCTTTCTCAACTCTCCCAGGTCCCTCTGTGTGTAAACTTGGGGGGCTCAGATGCATTCAATTGTGACTGCATGTTTATTTACAAATCTTATCTACTAGAAACCCCTGGACAGGGGCCAGGTCATATTTATCTTTGGGTTCCTAGCATCTGCCACAAATAAGATGAATGATAATGAATGAAGTAAACTTGAATAAAGTGCTTTTTGGTTAAGAACAGGGTTTTCAAGATAATGCTAGGACATTAGCTTCTGGTAGAACATACTTATTTCAGGCTTAAGCAGCACACTAGAAAAACAAAAGCTTAAATCTGGCACATGGGAAGATAGAAGTTTCTCTTGTACCAAATATACTCCCATGTGAAGTGGTGGGAACTCGTGAGACCTTCTCTCTGCTGATTACATGATGATTGTTCAACTGAAATCCCAGAATCCATTGAAACAACTATGAAGAATGCCCAACTAAAAATGCACAGCCACAAATCAACTTATTTTTATAAATTATAGAGCTTGAATTATAGAATTTAGAATCCTGAATCCTTAAAAATAAAAGTCTTCCAGCTGAATCTCCATCTACTCATGAGAATTCTTTTCAAGCTTAGTCAGAAAATTCCTAATCTCTCTGTGAAGAACCCAGAACTTCTTGTCTCACAGAAATCTGCCTGTTGCACTGATGTTGGTTAAAGACCTTAGGCTCTGAGCCCCAGGAGGAGAGGGCTATGTTTACATTCTACACCCAGAGCTTCTCCTATGACAGGCACTCAGTGCTGAGTGAGGGACTGACTGTGAACAAATGCCTCAAGGGAAAGGACCAGTTCCATGCCTCTTCCTATTCCCAGGGGCCTGGATAGTGTCAGGCACATCAGCAGACAGTGAAGGGATCAGACGACCCTAATACTTTGCCATTAACATAATGTCTCCATAATGGATGCTAATGGCTCAGTTTGCCTTGCTCAGCAATTAAGCTAACCAGGAGTCCTGTGCACAGAATGTCAGAAGCTGCTCCCCACAGACAGCAGGCCTTGGTTCTTGCCCACCCACTGTGCACTGACAGACCTCCTATAGGCACATTTTAGTCAACTGTCCTCTTAGGCTGCAGGTCACCCCTTTCCTATCCGAAAGTTCCAGGGGTCTGAAGGAGGGGGCCTCTAGAGTAGTGGAAAAAGAAGTGTGGGGTGTGGGTGTTGAGGAAGGAGAACTGTGGCTTTGTCTGTATATAATGGTTTGCCTGATGAATAAGTACCTGAATACTATTAACACTGAAAGACAAGTAATTCCATGTATATACAAATGAAAGAGCCAGGCTAGTGGAGATAGTGCCATTCTCACCTTTCAAGGCAGGAAGCCCAGAGTGGCTACAGCATCTGGAACAGTGAAACCCAGGAAGTAGCCTCCATTGCAGTCTTACTTATGGTTATAGCAGTGTGCCCCATCCATCCATCCATCCATCCATCCATCCATCCAGCCATCCATCCAGCCATCCATCCATCCATAACCCATTCATCCATCATTCACCCATCTATCCATCCTTCCATCATCCATCCACTTATCCGTCATCCACCCATCCGTCTATCATATACCCATCTACCATGCATTCACCCCTGATCATCTATCTACCCATCATCTACCTGTCATCTACCCACCCACCCTCTAACCACCCACCTATCATCCACCCACCCACCCTCTAACCACCCACCTATCATCCACCCACCATTATCCATCCACCCACCATCATCTGTCTATTCAGACATCATTATCCATCCATCCATCCATCATCATCCATCCGTTCAATTTGTTATTAATTGTCATGACAAGAAGTAACCACCTCCCCCCCCCCCCCCAAAAAAAAAAAAGGCTGCAAAAATCATTTACTCATTTACTGGTTTTCTTAGTCTCCTTTAAGGGGAGAGGAGTCTGATACAAGAAGTCCAAATACACCCACATGTATCATATGTTCAAATGAGATCATCATCTCTGGACCTATTTTGATAACTTGTGTCTTCTCTCATTTTTTTCTCAGTTAGTTAAGCTAGAAGTTTACAATTTTATTAATCTTTTCAAAGAAGCAGCTTTTGGTTTTGCTGATTTTCTCTACTATTTTCAGTTTCATTGAGTCCCATTCTTTTTTTTTTTTTTTTTAATTATTATTCCTTTTTCTTCTGTTTGCTTTAGGCTTAAATTGTTCTTTTTTCTTAGTGTCCTAAGGTGAAAACTTCATTGATTTTAGAGCTTTCTTCCTTTCTAGTACAGTCACTCAATGCTATAAATTTCCCTCTGAACACTACCTTCACCACATCCCACACCATTTTGATAATTTAATCTTCATTTTATTTAGTTTATAACATTTTGTAATGTCTCTTGAGACTTCCTCTTGGAGTGATGAGTTATTTAGAAGTGTGTTGTTAAATTTTCAATACATTGGGGGGATTTTCCTGCTAACTCTCTGCTTTTGATTTTTAGTTTAATTCCATTGTAATCTAAGAACATAGTTTGTATAATTGCTTTTCTTTGAATCTATGAAGATGTATTGTATGGTCCAAAATGTGGTCTATTTTGCTGAATGTCTCCTGTGAGCTTGAGAAGACTGTGTATTTTACTGTGGTTGGGTGTGTTATTCCATTAATGTCAATTAGATCAAGGTGATTGATGGTTTGTGTCAAGTTATCAATATTCTTTTTTTTTTTATTTTCTTCCTGCTTAATTTGTTGATTACTGACAGAAGGATGTTGAAATCTCCCATGTAAAAATGGATTTGTCTGTTTCTCCTTTTGGGTCTGTTAGTTTCATTTGTAATGAATATATTTTGATGCCTTTGTGTTAAGTTCAGACGTGTTTAAGATCCTTATGACTTTTTGGACTCTTGACTTTTCATGTTCCAGGGTGATGGTTTGCCTTCAACTTCAGTTCGCTCTACTAGGTTCAAGAAAAGTTTTTGATTTCCACTTTGCTCAGCTTCTTCATACTATAAGGATGGGAGTGACAACTCTCAAGCTTTTTACATGTTGGAGCTGAACCAGGAGGTCCATACTTATTTTACATGATTCTCTCTGTCCTTCCTAAACAAGCTTGAGTCCTGGCAAGCTGCTCTGCCTCCAGGTATCCCCTTCCTGGCCTTCTTTGGCATACAGACTTCTGTCACTGCCAATTTCCCCACCTGGCTTCCTGCTCAGTTCTAAGAGTTATATAAATACGGGACCTCCCTGACTTGAGCTGAGCACAGCCAGTGTTCTCTGAGATAGTGGAAGGAACACCTGACACGATGAGCATATGGTAATCCCCGCTGGTGCTGAAAAAAGTCTACCCTACAAGAGGCAAACCGGGATAACTGGGGACTCAGCTGTTATAGTTAAGGATGTGCCTCTGGAATCCACTGAGCTGAACAATCCCTGACTCCCCGCATCATAGAGAAGAGAGAAATGGAAACCTTATGTGTGCTGTGTAACAGAAAACCCATGGACCTTGGCCTCTTAGGTATGTCCTGACATTGCTATTGCTGGCAGTTAAATGCACTATGTGATAGTGTTGTGATGAGTTCAACAACCAAGGTATTCCTGTGGACTTGAAGTGAGTCACACTTGCATAACTTAAGAAGCAAAGTTCTTGCAATCAGCCTCTGTGGCTGATCCTCTGTCCTCTGCCTTCCTGAACAGGACTTTCATAGTACTTTTGTTTTCTCTTAACCATCATGCAAAGGCATAGACTCTCCTTTGCCTTATAACATTGGAAATTATAGAGCAGGGACTATTTATCTTAACTCTGATTGATAAATAGGGTGTGTATCATTTCTGTGTCCCTCTTAAATATGGATGCTAATAATAAAGAAGCAACCTACTAACTTATGTGACATGTGGGGTACTAAAATATCAGTAGCACCCAGATAAATATGGAGACTTTCCTTCATGGATGGTATGTATCATAAGATGTCACAGACATAACAAAAACTGGCTCTGTGATGGCCCCTCCAAGGGGAAATATTTTCATGCAAAGGAAATTCTTCTTTCTTTTCAAATAATGCCCTTCCCCTACCCTCTGTATTAAGATAGTAGGTAAACTAGGAAGGGAAGTGAAAAGTATTGCACTGTGAAGCAACCAGGCTCTCGAACACCTCGGGGGAAATGCCCTCCTTTAAGCTGGGTTTGAGATACTTCGTGGCCTACTTTTCACAGTACTTTTCAGGCTTTAAAAGTTCTACAATTCTTTGAGTCAGTCACTGGCTGTCCCAAGCTTCTCTGAGCCTCCAGGGAGTGTGATAAGCAGGTGATCATAGCAGGAGAGAAAAAAACGAGATTGCGGTGGAAGTTGGAGAAGGTAGCAAGGAACTGGACGGATGGGGTTAGGAGAAGCCCAGAGCATAGGTGGAGATAAGCAGAGGAGGGTGGAGAGAGGACAGGGTGACAATAACCAGAGGGCAATTCCTAGGGTTGGAAAGAGAAAGTGAGAGAGTGAAAGAGATGGTGGGAATTAGAAAAGTGATCAGGGAGAGAATGGATAAGGGTAAGTGGTGATGCAAAACCAATCAGGAAAGGAACACTGAGTAAGAGATACACACACACCCACACACACACACACACACACACACACAGAGTTATACAGGAGGGCTGGGCCAACTGCAGTCACTGACTGCATTGGGCAAATAGAGCTATTTGCAATAATTGGGAAATCATACCTTGTTTTGTTTAAGGGCACCTTTCTCTTTCATGTGAGGGCAGTCCTTTCCCGTCACCACAGCTTTGATATCTGCCACTGGCACTGCAATTTATAAAAGAAAATGAAAGTAACTACACCATGTGAAAGCTTTGATGTCAATAAAGAAACAGGACCAAGCGCTGAGTCTGCTACTGCAGTTGCCATTCCCAGAAACCACTGCCAAAAGAGCAGAGTGGTAAAAGGAAAAGAAATCAAGTGGTGTTCCAGGGCTGGAAATGAAGATAGTTTTTAAGATTCTGGTATAAAACATCCCTGGAGAGAAAAAGCTTGCTATTAGCAGAGTTTGGTTCCCCAAAATAAAGACCTAAAAAGCACCCAACATAGTAGTGTTCAAAGTGAAGGCATTAGAAATAAGAATGCTGATAATAGTAGTAGTGGTACTAACACTGATATTACAGAAAGCTTCTGTGCATCAAGAGCAATGCCAAGTGCTTTCCATATATCAGTATGTCTTGCTACAGCGTCTGCACCTACATAGCTTCTGAGGTTTGGATAATGAGGCAAAGAAGCCCTATCTCAAAAAATTTATCTCAGTTCTGAACTCTCACTCTCCAAAATGTCTCTCTCTGCCATCTCATTAATTCTCACAACATTTCTGCAAGGCAGGTTTTATTTATCCTATCTTACAGACAACAGACTCAACTCAATTAAATAAAGAAAACATTCCTTTCTGATAGGGGACTCTGAAAATAATGCAGTTGGACAAAACGATGTTATCTCATGTCTTACTCAGAAGTTAGAGGAAGATAAGTAAAGATACGGGAAGGATTGTGCATTTGAAACTTCTAAAAAATCAACTGAGAGAGAAGACAGTGGGATGGTTTGGAACCTTAATTTGAAACAGTGTAAACTCAGTGTTCCCTCTTTAACGCCTAAGCCTTTAGACCCACAAGGGGTAGTGATTCAAGGAGCTCACACTGACTGGTATAGATTTCTAAAGGCAGGCATTTAGGTTTTGTTGAAGTGATCAATTCCTTAGACTCACTTAATGATGGAGATAATGAGGTATTTCATAGTTAAAGAAAGAATGTAGAAATATTAAAACAATAGAACAAAAGCCCCCTAAAAGCTAACATTTTCCTAATTTGCTAATACTCCTAGAGACTTCTCTAAGGAGAATGGGGTTGTGATGGGCCTTTGAGGAATCTCTACAGGCTCCTGTGCCATCTGACCCACCACATCTTGCATCTTGATTCCAAACCCTTTTGTCAGACATTTCTTGTGTTCATGAATACAACTCCCAGTAACCACTGCAGTTAGGTGGGGGTCATGTGACTGGCTTTGTCCAATGAAATGTGAGAGGAAGTGCTTCTTTTCTAGCCTGAGGCATCCTCTATGTGTTTTCCCCAGGTGCGGGAACTGAAGAGGCCACATGTTCCACCCAGGAGGGGCAGCTGTGGGATGTAGCTGCTTACTGACCTGTGTTCCTGAGTGGCTGTGTGGAGCAGTCCCTTACCAGCAGGAATAAACTTCTGCTGTGTGTAGCCACTGAGACCCGGGGATTGTTTGTCTGTGCAGCAACAGGGAGCAAGGCAGCCCCTTCGCCTCAGACAGCTTTTCTGCTTCTCTGCCTGGTCCCTTTTGGGTTGGCATCTTCCTGTAGGGGCTCTCTGCGATTCTTGAAACTACCTTTGACCATGAACACTGACATCAGTTCTCCTTAAATCCATTTTCATAAGCAAGGATTGGCACTGTTCCCTTTGGTGGCTGACCTGGCTGTCCAATCACTACCCTAGGAGGGGACATATGGGCACACTAGGAAGTTGGTTAGCTTTTCTTCAATGGAAAAATCCACCATTGAAGTGAGTTTTGTGATATAATTAGCAAATCCATTCAAAAAACCCTCAAGCTTCAAATAGAGTCTGAGTCACAAGTACCTTGCAGAAAGCCTTTCGTCATAATAGTTAACATGGTCAATGAACTGGAGCGTGTACGCAATCTACAAGGAGTAAGTTATCCCTTGGCTTTGAAACCCATCACGTGGAATGGGAAAAGAGGAATACCAAAGCCTGCGAAGGGGGCGGTCTTCAGAATCTCTAATGGAAAGGCTTCAGGGGGAGGAAAGGCACTTTTTCCACTGGGTTTTGTGGCAGTACGTATTTTATTTTTTTTTATATGCATTGTCCCCTGTCCCAGAGACAATCTGCTGTATCACTCAGAGGATCAAGACTAAAAAGAAAACACAAAATTCTAAAAATACAGCATAGCTTTTAAAGGTTGCTTTTTGCAGTTTGTCTCTACATGTGCCAGAAGATCCAACACTGGAAGGCTCAAATGCTGTCCTCTCGGTTCTCAGGGGCAGAAACAGGGGGGCATGCTTGCATCTCTTGAATCACACTTTAAGGAGACAGCAGGGGCCTCTTGATGATTTCAAAGCCAGGCTAGCATTTGGATCAGCCCTTTTTATGTTGAGGAAGATAAAGAAGGATGGTCCAGAGATGAAGACCAAAAGGGTTCCCTGGAGATGGAAATACCCACAAATAGCCCCTGGGGCATGTCCTCATTTCTTTCAATGCTTATTTCAGTTTGGACTGGATTGACATGATCTTATTTCAGTACTCCCATTTTACAGATGAGGAGACTGAGGTCTGAACAGAGGGAATCGATTATGCAATGTCACACAGCTAGAGGCAAAGCTCAGTTTAGTTCTCTTTCTCCTACTCCATGCTAGGCCACATCCCTAAATATGGTTTAATCGTGATTTAAAATAAAACAAAAATACCACTGGAAAAGTAGATGTGGCCACTGTCCTCCTGCACTGGATCAGCGTTAGTCTCCTCCTGGGGAAGGAGGAGAGAGGCACACAGCCTGCACTCTGTCAAAGGGAGGCAGTGGGCCACCTGTCCAGGCCGCTGCTGGAGAGCTCTGGAGTCCAGTGCTTAGTGGGGGTGACGACAACCTGTAAACCTGGCAGGAGGGATGTGAGGCAAGAACCCCACATGTGAGGAGACATGACCTTTCAAGGGCCGTATTTCCTGACAACAAAAGGAAAATGAGAAGAGAGATTTCCTAAGCTTTGGGGGAAGAAGGCAGCTAGGGAGAGGCTCTCTGTTTTCAGTCACAAAAGCTGTATTATGATGACTTCACGACACTGTCATTTATCAGTATCTTGATAAGCAGCATTGAGTAAGGTGGAAGATGGTCTCGCCTTTGGTCTCAAGGGAGGGCAATGGTACATGGCAAGAGCAAGGGCACTTAGCATTAATTAAAAAGATGTCTCATTTTTCCAGTGTTATAAGGGCTCTGACTTTTAAAGGCTCTAGGAGAGTAGCTATTTTGCTGTAGGCAGAATGTGGAATTGAAATTAAAGGTAAACCGGGTGGCAGATCTGAATGAAGCAGCAAACTTCAGTTTCCCAGGCCAGGCCCTTCTTGTCTTCACCAGAGTATAGCTTCATTTCCCTCCATCACATGATATGTGACGTGCAGGAGGATTCAATCCCACCAACACACTCAGAAACACACCCTCCCACATGCACACATCCGAACAAGTATGCATTCCTGGATCATCTTGCAATGGATAAACTATTCATGGAGCAGTTCTTTGGAACATCACGTTACTAGATCTCAAAGGCCACAGAAGAAAGGGGCAGACAAGAATTTTGGAGGCACTGTCAAAGAGACTGTTGCAACCCTCTTCCAGAACAAGTATCACTCAGTGGCCACTGCCAAAAGCTATGTGGAGATTTGCAGCTCAGGCCTTATTCTCCTGCAACCACCCTGGCAAAACAGCACTCCCTAGCATCAGCATTCCAGGTTCCTGATTATTTTTTCATGTTGAAGTCTTGGAGGTGAGGCTTTCAGTAGGGTTGGGGGGCATCAGCTTGTGGGTAAGCCCATGAACTGCCCCTACACTAGGCCCCACTGCTACCTGGCACTTGAGATGTCTCTAGGAGCAAGGATGCCAATTTCCTAGGTAACTGGCCAGGTAGCATGGGGGTTCTTCATTCATAGCTGGAAAACCCACCAGTCTCATGCCTATCCTTGGGTTGAGAAGTGGATCACATATTTATAAACATGGGGGTAAATGCTAGCTCCAGTGAAGGAACAAGCCAAGCTATTGTTCCTTCTGTCCTGACCTCTTTCCCTCTCGTCAGGTTGAGAATGGGCTGCGGAGGACCTCCAGACAGCTGCTGGTTGCTTCCACCAACAGTCACCTCTAAGTCTTTTCACTGAATAGCTGCAAAGCAGTGATTTCACATAATTGGTCCTGGGCAGTTCCTAGTTCAGGAGGGAGTTTTCACCAGTGAGTTTTCACTAGTTAATTGCAAATGTAGGAAAGTGAGGATGCTGAGTTTTTCATAGAACAAATTCAGCAGAAGGGATTTCCTTTTGTTCCAAGAAGAGATCCTTCTTACCTTTTTCATTTTGTGGTCAAGAGCCCCCCTTTTAGTGAGGATGCTGAGTTTTTCATAGAACAAATTCAGCAGAAGGGATTTCCTTTTGTTCCAAGAAGAGATCCTTCTTACCTTTTTCATTTTGTGGTCAAGAGCCCCCCTTTTAATGAAAGGGGGGATATTACATTTTAATTAGAATTTATTTTTTAACATCCTTTTTTTTTTTTTGCCAAAATTAAAAGTTAGCAACACACTATCAATCACTTAAAAAAACACTTATTGGCAAAAGCTCCATTTGGGGAAATCACCATGTGGAGTATGGAACAATATCCAGCTTTGCTATTCTGAAGCTTGCACGCACATCTGAATCACCTGGAGGGTCTGTTACAACAGAGACTGCCAGTCACCACCTGCATAGTTTTTGGTTCAGCAGGGAGAGGAGTAAAGTCTGAGAATCTGCACTTCTAATGAGTTCCCACGTGATGCTGCAGCTGATGGTCCAGGGACCACACTTAAGAGAACTGGTGGTTAGCCTGTTGGTGATGGGATGGAGAGACTTTCTGAACTCTGGAGGGAGGGTCCTCATCTCCCAGGGCAGCCATGCACAGAACTGCCCCAGCCTCTGTGCAGCAGTGAAGTTCAAATTAATTTCTTTTCCAGTTAGGGAGCCAATAATATGGGATGGGGAGGCAGATCTCCTGGGAAAGGAGATGAGATCGCTTTCTGAACTAAATGACACTACAAAGACCAGACTGTCCCATTTTTAAGTTGGAGGAACAGAGAATGTTCCAGGCTGTCTGCCTGAGATGTCAGCACAGAATCTGACTGTGGCAGGAAATTTCCCACTCATGGCTTATTTTCGTCTTCGATGGCTATGAGTGGTAAGGAAGGCAGTCCAGATTTGAATTCCATGGGCCTGGGGTGATGGGAGAGAAGATGTGAGACTCTGGCCAGGACTCCCTCTGGGACACACTTACCTGAACACTGTAGGATCAAGGTAATTTTAAAGGTATTTAAAAGTGTTCTGATTATTTTCTCCCTCTGATTTTTGTGCTTGGTATGTCCTCTGAGACTATTTTATATCACTTCTCTTCCAAATTAATTGTGTATTTCAGTTTCAATGTTTCTATAACATTTTGCTTAATTTGTACCCTAAGCACTGTCAAAAAACCTGGCACCTGGTTTGGTGTTGATTTAAAAGAACCCTGCACATACTGCTACCTCAAAATCATATCTGTTAAGACAGATAACATGCAGAAAAAGCAAAGAAATATATAGTAGAAACTCCATACCTGACTAACTCCCTTACATGGACTACCTCCTTAAGTTGACTAATTTTCACAGACCAGATATGTGCCACATGTACATCAGTATAGTGGGTCTAGGTCCTTATGTTGACCAGTTAGTTACAGTCCCTTGGGTGGTCAACTTATAGAAGTTCTACTATATTTGGAGAAATATTTGCCAAACAGTTCAACGTAACTGATCATACATTTTTAAAGTGTCCTAGTGACTTCTCTGAAGTAAGCTAGAAAGGTAGACATATTTGGATGTGCCACGAACTCCATGCTATAGTGATGGGATAAATCAAATTGTATCAACAAATGTAGGGGCAGGCATGCGAGTCCTGGGAAATTATTTTGGGTCATCAGGAAAATACAATTGACAGAACCAGGTTTATACTGTTTTTGTTCCTTGAAATAAAAATCACCTGGATAAGTCATGTAAAAAGTAGACATTTGAACCCCAGTGTAGGTCTTTCAGGAAAGGTACCTGAGCATCCTTTTTATGTTCTTCCCTGTTCAGTCCCAAACCCCAAGTCCAGCCAGTTCTTGTACCAGATCAGAATAATCCACTTACGTTTGTCCTGCAAGGAATCGTGGGGCACTTCTCCCTGAGGACTTTCCTCCAAGTCTCCGTAGTGCAAGACCTTGTGATTCGGTGAAAGCCGGCAATACCAAAACTTGTCTGAGGGAAAAAAGTTTACAAGGTGAGCGACTCTGGTTCCCGAAAATACCAGCACTGTTATTTCCTAACACTCTTGCCTGGAGGAACAAATGACTCATTTTATTTTAAGTCTTGAGGAAGAATGTATTCTGGGGTGCTGGGCAGCGAAGCCCATTTCTGATTTTGATACTTAGGCACACGTTTGGTAACCATCAGGAAAGTCATCAAATCCTTCAAGCTCGATGGCAATAGATTTTATGAGGTGGTCGTTTTCAGCGGGTGTTGGATTAGTATTTATAGCCACCGGGGGAACTATTCCTTGTTCACATCGGCCTGACAGAAGTGGGAGGGAGAGGGAGAAAAGATAGCTTTCTTAGAACTTTCCTGCTTCCACTTTCCTCTATGAGATTCCAGACTGTGAAATAGTTGTGGACAAGACACAGTTGATATCACAACCCCGTCCCTCTGAAGTCAACACAAATTAATCAATGAATGATACACAAATGGGTGATATGCATGGGGAACTCATCTAAATAATGCAGGGATTTACCCAAAGACTGAGGATATTCATAGTCTTCCTCTTCTCCAACTCCTACAAATTTAGTTCTCTGAATAGGAAGGAACAGGGTCTTAGGATTACCGATTCTTATAAATAACGTCCTCAACCTCATCCTCTCAGTTTCCCAAATGTACTAAGAAATTCTGCATAAGTCTGTGGGGCAGGGAGAAGGAGGCAAAAAGCACTTTTGTAACTAGAATTGTGCAGTTCTCCAGGCTCAGCTCAGGTGTTGCCTTCCCCACCCTCTGAACGGCCCTACCATTTTCTTTGTGCCAGTCAGATGTCTGGCATTGACATTATTGGTGCCCACACGTTAAGCACCTCAATATTCCCCCTTAAATATCCTGGATAACCAACTTTGCCTTAGTGGGTGTATTGTGAACAATTATTATTGATGGAAGAAGAGGACTCCAGCCCTGACGGTGTGGAAAAGGTAGGGTCTCTCTGATGACAGCCCATCTTCGTAACTGCAATGTCCCAATTCCTTGGCATATTTCCTGACACAAAAAGTTGCGCAGTTGGTGTTGGCCAAGTTGATAAATGAAGACCCAATGGGACTTGGTCAAAATCCCTAAAGCACAAAGCATCTATTACCCACAGCTTTTTTTTTTTAAACTATTAACAGTTGGCATACTCTGTGGCCTTGGCCAAGTCACCTCGTTACTACACCTGAAACACAAACTGTTTTGAAACCAACGTGACCAAAAAGCTCGTTACATTTTAAGAAAAGTGGATTTCTATCTAAAATTCCATTCACTGCAAAATCATGTTTTAACTATATCGTTCTCTTTTGAGGAAAGAAGTTTAAAGCGTGAAAGTAAAAGCTGCACAGTGAGCAGAGAAAATGCCCAAACTTGGTCCACAGAAGGAACAATCTCTGTGACCTTCATCTTCCCACATCTTTGTCATCTTTAAATAAGGCTGGAGAATTCTTGAACATAGTCATAATGTGGCAAAATGAATTTAAAGGGATCTGAACTCTGGTGAAAAAATTGGAGAGAGATCAAAAAGGGCCATCTGATAGCCAGGAAAACATTTGGAGAGGCTATGATTATGTTAGATGTACACATCCAATGTGGGAGAGAATTTCAAAGGGAGAAAACAAAGTTCATCCCTGAGTAATTCATAGCCATTTTCCTAATAATTGGGCAAATGTGTGATTACTGCTTTTTCTGTAAGGAGACCACATTTGGGAATTTGAATCGCAACTCACAATAGGCATTGTGAATTCCAGAAGAGAAGGCCATGGATTTTCAGCATCAGCAATGCTCTTGTGTCCAGGCCTGGCAGGACATGGGGGCTCCTTCTGCCCACAGGTTCCTGCCAGCTGGTGTGCATAGCTGTTATGAACTCCAAGCCATCTGGAGAAATTTGCTATAAAGTGTACCTTCCCCTGCTGCCACAGAGGGGAGATTTCTGGCTAAGTGAGTGACTGAAGGGTGACAGAGGCTGGGAAGGAAGTCATTGAGATGTGGCACTTAGCTGTGCTGGCCTTATTTTGAGCACTTGATAGGAATCTTTACTTTGCAAACTGAGGGTAAGCTCAAGGACTTAGCAGTGGTACTTATGCCAGAGGCAGTAAGACACAATCAAAGAAGACCAGTTATACTCAATGGATTTTCAGCAGAAAGATTAAGAAATTTAACAGGTACACAGTACAATATAAATAGATACAGCATGGAGTAAATCACACAATTTATTAAGTGTAAGATACACTGATTTGTAAGGCTTCAAAAAATCTTGCTGCTTATACTTTCAGGATAAATTTGTTTATCCAATGAATATTTGCAGGGTGTCTGCAGTGCACACAGCACTTTACCAGGCATGGCAAAAAGTCGTTAGAATGAAAGACTGATGAGAGAGTGCCAAGGCGCTCAAGGACAAGGAGCTCCCTCAGCTAAGAGAAAGATGTGGTTTCCAGGTCTCAGAAGTAGGGACAGGAAGAAAGCAGCAACTCTGGCTATTACTACAGGGAAAAAAAGGAAAAGGGAAGGTCTCCTGTGTAACATATTCTTACATTCATAAACTATCAGAGAACTGTGGCTATTTATCAGGGTTCTGGGGGCAAAACAGCCATCTTCCTTACAAAGTTGCCACCAAAGTCTATTTAAGAGAAACCCCAAAGGCCACTTGGATCCCTGCCATAACACTATCTGGTGTGAACGTGACAGAATGGCCTCCTTTCAGAACCTCAAATTCTTTTGACTTACACGATGCCGCCCTGCGCTGATTTTCCTCCTACCTTTGGCTCATTCTTCTCTTATCCTATCCAAGTTCTTCTTCCTCTATTACTAAAATGGTAAATAGCACAAAGATCCATGTCATTGGGTGAGCGATGTGTTTAGTTCCTGCCTGTCAAATAGGAAGTCTTAGATGGACAACAAAATGTTAAGCAAAGGGACTAAAAAGGCTGAGAAACTTATTTTGTCTTATAACTAAACGGGGGTCCTCAGCCTGGATCTTCCTCAGGGAAAAAGCTTGAGTCCTTGGCTGTGGAAGGAGTAGAGGTTTTGTCTCTGTTTTTAAGGGAAAGCTGCTAAGCCAGAGAACACAGTTGCTCCAACCAATGCAGTACCCCGACGTGTTTGTTAGGCGAGACAGTTTCATTGTCAGCCACCGGCAGTCATTTGATTTGCAGTTTCTTTTACTGCAAGAAAAATGTGTATTTTCCTTTTCACCCAGCATGATGTTACTAGTTCTTCAATCCCCCTGGGCAATGAAAGAGTGAATTGCGTCACTAAAAGCAATTAGCAGGAAGCAGTGAGAACATTATCAAAGATTGTTTACTAGCATTCAAGGAGAAAATAAGAGTTAATATGGAGGTCTTCCAGTCAATTACAAACGAGAATATGTTAACAGCCATCTCTAGGTCCCCCATTCAAATCTGAAAATATGGAAACAAGTTTGTGTTTCAATTTTTCTCTTCCTTTTGCTCTTTCTTGCTGTGTGTGTGTGTATAGATCAGAGGAAAAAGCTGGTTTCAGAGCTCAGAAGCCTCGTAGGAAGGATTGATTAAAGCTACCTCCAATGTTACATACATCATTGTGGGGCCAACAACCATCGACAACTATAATTTCTGCAGTGCTCTATTCAACAGAACTTCCCACAATGATGGAAATTCTCTACATCTGCTGTATCTAATAATAAGGAAACAAGTCTTAAATTTCCTTTCATTTTCATTAATTTAAACAGCCACATGCAGCTACAATGAACAATGCAGTTCACTTTCTGTACCATCCAGGCTGAAGACGACACATTTGGGGCTGGTCACTAGGTCTTTGGGGGAGATCAGCAGGCTGAATAATAGCTACTATTGGTGAGTGAGATGCTGGTCAGTTCAGCAGGGCACAACCAGAACCACATCCTGACGGACTGTGCTGTGGAATTAGGAGGACACTTTCATTCTGAGTGCAGGGTCCACAGTTAGAAGCTGGCTGCTGACCAACAGGGTCTCAAGAGCCCTGTGTTAGGAAGTCGGGGCAGCCTTTTCTAAAGAATGCCTGAGAGCACATATATTACCATTTTGCATTTTTCCTAGGTTAACCTAAAATGGGCCAAGAATGTTGAGGAGAAGGTCCATTTGCTGCCTAAGGTTGAAACTGTCCAAGTTCCAAAACCAGAGGACCCCATAAAATGTGCTTAAAGGGAAATGTCATCTTCCCAGGTGAGGTGATCCAAGATTTCTTTGTATGATAAAGGGAAACAATAGCTATAGATACAGATGAAGATCATTCTGACTTTCAAATCTTTCTCATCTTCCTGGGCTTTTTTTCACAGCCAGAGACTCGTTCAGATTTAGAATTCTGCCTCCCTGGACACAGGTGTTCATAGCACATCACTCCAGAGCTCTCATTCACATTTAAAGATGACTTAGCCTGACAGATGCCTTGCAGTCACACATCTGGCCCTGATGCTAATTAGCAGTGGGCCTTGGCCTAAGGATAAAATCTTTAGGGGGCTTTGTTTTTTATTTAAGTAATGGTCATAAGGATATGAGTAAAACATATATAAAGCATGCATCCTGCATCTTCCACAGAGCTGGCTCTCAATAAATATTCATGCCTTCCTGCCCTTCCGGCCAACAGCAGCCTCTTTTATCCACACCACTGGTCTCTCCCATTTTGAGAACGATTATCTGCTATTTTGTCCGTTAACTTAGGAGGTGCCTTTTTCCTGAAAATAAACTAGGTTTTCTTCATTTTAAAATATGTATTTATTTGTATGTATGTTTCTTGTTTCATCAGAATGAGTTACAATTCAGTTTAACAAAATAGTAAAAGAAGATTTCATTCAAGGACAGAGAAAGGTACCACCTACTTTCCCCCAAAGGGTTATAAGGTTACAGTGCCTGAAGAAACCACTTGGCTCTACATGATCTGACTGTGCCACAAAAGCAATGTAAGGGACACAGGCCTTGTTGCCAGAAGTAGGAAGTACACGTTTTGCCTGGCCTTGATTTCACAGGTAAGTCTGTCATGTCAGCACTTAAAAGAGGTGTTGCTGGTCAGTGAAATGGACGGTGTCCTCCATGAGAAGCCTCATGCTATCATTTCTTGAAATGACTCTCCAGTGATTATTCCTGGGCTCTTGTCATGACCGTCCCATGGAAGTGATTCTGAAAGACTTTAATCTCTGAAATATAAGGAAAAAGGGGGAGGGGGGCAGTTCTTGGGCCTACAGATTCTTACGAAGCAAAGAGTGGCCCTAACAGAGGCAGCTTCTGGGTTTTAACAGACAGCTTCTGAACTATCTCCTATAGGAGTCCAGGGAACACAGGAGCCAGGCAATTTCTGTCATAAGGAACTTCACAAGTAGAGCCTTCTACTCCATGGTAGGGACCAAGGAGTGAAGCAAGCCTCTGCTCTCCACAGCCACCTCCTGTGCTCAAAATCTATATTCTGACGATCCATGAGCTAAAAATTAATAGCCAACAAACATCATTAATGAATGTTTGATAACCTGCCAAGCATTAGGCTAAGTGTTACGGATGTGTGAGTGTATTTAACCTGTACAGCGCTTGTATGCAGCAGCTAACATCACCCCTATTTGACAGAAGAAAGAGAACCACAGAGCCACTGAGCAGGCTGTCCCCGGCCACCTAGCTGGTGAGTGCTGTAACTGCCTTTACCAGCTCTAATGTGGTCAGAACCCCCTGAAGCACAGATCTATACATATCTGCATCAGACTATCCAGGCAGCAAAGTGGCACAAAAAACAGGCAGAATGCCCAGTATCAACTCGGGGCCTTCTAGCCCAATGGGGGCCAGTCGAGGGCTCGGTATTTGCTCCCCCAATCTCCAGGTTGGTGAAACTGGAACTTCTTTCATGTTTTCCCTTATAAAGTAAATTCCTTAAATCCACTCATCTGTGTCCTACTCAACTATTGGACGAATGTATAGGGAGTGTGGCTGTGACTCCTGCAAGGGGCACCTGCTCTTTAACCTGTGATGGCAACTGGCGGGCAGGTGTCCTCCTGGTCGGAGGTCTCAAGTGGAAATGCATCTTTCTTGAAAGGACTACAGATGTCATGTTCTCATTGATGGCATGTTTTGGTGGGATGATAGGAAACCAGTTTCAGCACAGTCTGCTTTGAATCCCTATTTTTAAGCACAGAGCCAGTCACCAGATTTCAAATCCATTTACCAAATATCAAAAAGCCTTCCTTTCTGCACTCAGAAGGATGATTTTGTATTAAACACAGATGGTCATGCTCCCCAGGGAGCTGAACTAATACATTTATAATCTAGATGTTAATTTTTTTTATTCATAAGGTAGTTCATTTTTAGAAAATTAGAAAAATTTATAGATTAAAGACTGAAAATTTTTAGACATCAAGCAAACAACCCCCCCTGCAATTATTACATCTAGAAATGGGGTTATTCTGGTAGAACCTACTCATTTCAACCTAGAAAGGGAAGATTCATGGTGGAGTAGACTAGAAGGTTAAATTTAGTTCTAGGAATTCAGATTCTGAAGGATTCTAGCTGGGCATCAGGTGGTGTGTGTCTACTTTTCATCTCCTAGCCCCACAGTTCTATGCCCTTTGCCCAAAGTCACTAAGTCTAAAATTTATAAATCATCTTGATGGGGGTCATATATCCTGAACATTGAGTTTTCCACAGGCAAGAAGAGTTCTGGACATACAACTGACTCTGGCTAATTTAGCTGATGTTGCTGCCACCTAGGTTCCTCCGGTTCTGTGGTAAGTCTTCTAGTAGCTTTGGGCTTTGATTTTCCCTGAGTATGGGCAGAACAGAACTTACCTGGACTGTTTTTCCTGTCCTAAATACAACACTGTGTGGCTCGTCACCACTGTGTGGCCCCTTAAACCAACATCACGTCCCTGTGGATCTCCAGGGCTCAGGCTACGGTTTACCCTACCCACGTCCAGAGTGTCTCAGAAACAATACCTTGCCTCCTCCGGGCGTTGAGTTTCCTGAAGCAGGTCCCTTCCACAAGGCGGTTCAGGCGTTGTTGTTTGATCAGCTCTAAGATTTCTGGCTGAATCTTCTCCTTTAGTTCCCTGTTAGAAGATAAATACATAAGCCACGGCACGCCTCGAGAAGCTTCGCTTGCCTCAGCCTGCTGCACGGACAGTGGGTAGGGGAGTGTGAGCTGCATGTTTGCCTGCTCACCCCAGTAGCTCCCAAGTTGGTACTTTGGAGAATCATTTATGAAGTGTGAGTGGCCAGGGTTATCTATTATAATAACCCGATAGATTCTCTGACATTTACAGAATATCGACAAAAGCGCCAGTCACTTCAGTGATGTTTTCCCAGAATAAAGTGTCTTGAGAAATGTCTTCTTTAATTTTATGAAGCCGTAAGATATAAACTTATGCAAAAACATGTCCAGGTCTGCCAAGACAATAAATCCTTGGTCAAATGTTGTTTTCCCTTGTAGTAGGTGAACTAGAGTACATTTGTGATCTGATCAAACAGGAATACTGGACACCCATGTGAATACCGTTCCATAGCAAACACTGGTCATTAGCAACCACAGGGCAACTCTGTGCTTCCAATTCCATCACTTAAAAATGGGATCAGCAACACTGCCCCAGATTCTAGCCCACAGAGAGTGAGATAATGAAGGGACAAATTAAAGATTATCTGCATCTTGTCTCAGGCTAATACGATGTAATTTAGTTTGGGATGGACTGTGCTGCAAAGCAACGATAGAGTGAAATGGTTTCCAATTTTTTCTTTTTAAGAGCAGAGATTTTTATCATAGGAAATTCTATGTAGCATTCTAGCATTTGAGTCTAGTAAAGTCAGAGATGTTCTAGTTGAAACTAGAATGTATGAGCCTTGACTACAGTGTAATTTGGCGTATGATTGTTTGGCCAGAGGGAAGGAGAGAATATCACCAAAGCAAATTCAGTAATACCTTCCATTTGGACATTACACCGAGTCCCAGAGCCCAGCCCTCAGAGCAGGGTCGCGAGTATTGGCTGGAACACAGATCCAGAAGCCAGAAGCTAGTGTTTCTGTCTAGGCTCTGCCTGTGGCTAGCATGTCATCCACCTTCATCTGTTTTAGTTTCCTCATCTGTAAAATGAGGATAAGAATTTTTACTGGGAAATTGCTATAATTCCCAAAGGACACAGTGTGAGTACAAGTGTCTATTAAACATTGAGCAGAAATGGAAGGTATCACTGAATTTGCTTTGGTGACATTCTCCCATTTCCTCAGGCCAAATAATACATACCCCCAAATTACACTGCAGTTAAGGCTCACATGTTTATCGCTTCTGCCTTAACGCTGGACTTGCCCTGCCACTGGAACGCAGGCAACCTGCTCTCACATGGGGCTCCATCCTAGGTGGGAGAGGTGCTCATGATTGGCATGCACCAGCTCTGAGCCAGGTAGTGCACTAGGCAATTTGAGTTCACTTAATCTCCTTTCCCACCTTCCAGCTATAAAAACCACTTTTAGGGATAGGTGTTAATATCTTCATTCCCACCTTACAGTTGGGGAAATAGCTTACGGAGGTTAAGTACAAAATATGGGCACAGACTCAGGTGGCTTCCACTTGCACACAAGAAAAAATATACAGTTACATAAAAGGATTGAGGCATCTACCAGAGTATTCTAATTATTCTAGTATTCTGTTAATACATTTTTTTGAGGCTTAAATGGCCTCAAACATGTTGCCATTTGATACTGTTCCAATTGAACCTTGAGAAAGTATAAAACAGAAGTTCAGCCCTAATAACACAGCTTGGGATATTTGGAAAGCCTTCCCCATTCAGGTCTCTTAGGGTCTCATCTCAGGCTTTCTGATCACTAAAACTATTATTATTATTATTATTTAGTTCTTGCAAAATGGACTCAGTAAATCACAACTATGAAGAACCCTGCAGCAGATAGAGAAAAGAGGGTAAGCTGCCAGGGTAGTTGCCAACAGCAATAGATCTCTGCTCCTGACTTCCAAGATTGGGCAACTGGGCAGAGAGGAAAGGGATGGCACCAGGAGATGGAGGGAACACAGGGAAAGGGTTTGGGAATTTCATCAGTTCTGATTTTACACATTCATCTTTAAACAATAGTTTTGCCCGGGTAAGGTTGAGTTATTAAAATGGAGTGGAGGATGCAGAGATAAGGACCAAAAGAACAAAATAGTTGAAAGAACGTCTGAGTAATCCTAAAGCGTTAGGACTGCTTTAGTGTAGAAGCCAGAGGTGCTTGTCACGACACACTTGATCATGCAACCGTCACCTTGGACGCACCTTCAGAATAAGGAAATGTGCTTCTATGAGAGTCACCCTTGTTTTGTTATGAACCCCACAGGATTCCAACACATGATCAGGCAATGAGGGAAACAGGACAGCTTCTTCTTTTTCTAAGCAGTTTCTTCTTTCCTGACTGCAATAACTATAAAATTCACACATACACATATTAGGAAAACATAGGTAATCCCTACAATATTTGTATTTCTGCGGCTGACTTCTGACTTTTGGAGTAAGGTTTTGGAATTCCTAGGGTCAGTGAGGCCAGGCTCACGGGTTCAGTGGCTTTGCTTTGATAAATATCCCTCTAATTCTATCCAAAGACGTTGCAAATCATAAAAGGAGGAAGATTAAAGGAGGGAGGATTTGAAGAGTGTGTGAAGAGCGATTCAAAGTCTAGCACTGTTTCTGGAAAACAATTTCAAGTCCAGGCCCAACAAGGTCGCTGCCACATGCAGAGAGCAGACAGCACCACTAGACGGGTGAGATTCCTTCTTCGACTCGGAGTCTGCCCTACTGAGCTACTGTCTGCTGTCCATCTGGAGCAGGGGTTGAAAAACTTTCTGTAAAGGGTCAGAGAGTAAACACTTTAGGTTTTGTGGGCCATATGGTTAGTGTGTGTCTCAACTACTCAACTCTGCCCTGATGGAGTGAAAGCAGCCATCAAACAAATGAGCATGGTTGTGATCCAATAAAACTTTATTTACAAAAACAGGTAGTGAATCGGATTTGACCTCAGAGCCATGGTTTTCTGATCACTAGAAGAAAGAATAATATGGAGACTTTTTGTGGGGTGACAATGCCAGTTTATTAAAATTAATCTGTTTCCATCTCAACACTGGTGGGCCTCAGGTCTTTGTCCCTGAACCTCTTCTGTTGCTTGTTTTATAGACTCATGCCTCTAAATATCTACTTTATGCTAACAATCCCCTAATTTATATTTCCAACCTAGACCTTTCTGCTGAACTCCAAACTCATTTGTCTGACTTTCTGCTCAGATGTCTCCTAGCTTGACATGTCCACAGCTGGACTCATGATAACCCTGTCCAGACCTGCTCCACTCACTCTGTCCTTTAGTTTCTGGCTCTCTCTTTTATACCCCACACCTAATCAATCAGGAGATACTATTGTCTCTTATCCAAGTTTTAGTAGATAGTCTAAGTTGGTAGTTATTGAAATAGCTACCTCACTGATCTCTCTTCTTCCAAACGTTGTGTCCTCAGAGTTTATTCCCAATACAGCAACCAAAGGGAATGTTCAAAAACCTCAGTCAAGTCACATCAGTTCTCTGTTCAAAACCCTCATGTGTAAGAGGCTCCTAGCTACCATTCTGGCCTCATCCCCTCTTGCTCACTCCCTCAGTAATTCTGCTCCAGCCACCCTGGACTCTTTGTTATTTACTGAGCCTCCAGACGTGCTGTGACCTCAGGGCCTTTGCACTGGTGGTTCTTCCAGCCTGGAACACCCTTTTCCTAAATACCCACATGGCTTGTTTCCTTAGTCCCTTACACATCTTAACTCAAATGTCCCCTTCCTAATTAGAGAGCTATCTAACTACTCCATTTAAAGCTGCAGACTGTCTTATCCTGCTCTGATAGTCTCTGTCATCTCTAATCCTTTTAATGTGCTATCATCTTATTTACAGTGCTGTCTGTTTTCCTCCTCACTAAAATATAATTACCAGGAGGCAAGGACTATGTGTGTTCTCTTCACTGCTGCATCACCAACACACAGAGTCTGGCGCCTGGCAGGCATGTAGGAGATGGCTGTCAAGTGTGTGACCACTGAACATCATATAACTGACCAGACTGTCCTACTTCCATTAGTTATGAGAAAGCTTTGAGTGTGGCGTGTGGCTGATCTATTCCAAGAGGACAGATTTGCAAAGTAGGTATCAGGTTCTATTTGTTTTAACATTTTTTCTTTCTCTCCTATTTCTACTGTAATTTCTAAGACAAGGGGAGGTATATACAAATACATTCACAGTGTCAGTTTTACAGTAACGTAGTAATGGTATCACAACTTGTTAAATTCTGGTTATAGACTAATAACAGTGATCGTTTCTGTGAGTGGATGTTTTATGTATCAGCTAAGTGATTTTCATGCACTCCTCTGTTGAGCCCTCATAAGTGCCCAAGATGTAGACAGGCCTCATTTTTAGAGATGAGAACCGCAGGCTTATAATGGGTTATATAACTTTAGCCCACAGAGCTACATTTGTCTGTGGTAGCTAGCGCTGGAATCTGACCCCAGGTCTGTTAGCAACCTGAGTCTCGGAGTCACACATTTTACTTCCCTTCTTTACCAGTGTTCGTCCTTCCATCTTCCTTTCCCCTCCAATGTAGTGTTAAGTGACCCATTTTTGGACTATTAAGTGGTTTATGTCCATTAACTTAGACTAATTGCATGGATGGACATATCTTCCCTGTTAAGTCACATTAAGGAGGAAATAACCTAACTTCTTTTTTTGAAATAATCAAGAGCTAAGAAAGAAAGCAAAGCCTCTTCAACCCACTGAATATTATTCCCCCAAAATATTTTTTTTCACATAGAGCTTGCATTTTACTTCTCAAGAAACATAAACATTTTATAAATCAAGGTGTGTGGCTACAGGTGTCAGCGTGGCAGTGAGGTTGCCACACACTGTGTGGAACACACAGAGGTGGCCGGGGGCATGGGAGCAAGCTATGGGGTCCGGCAGGCAGGACTACTGCCCTACAGCCAGCAGGGTTCCTTTCTGGGGGTCAGACCCCGCCAAGCTGTTGTCTCTGTCTGTAAAATGAAAGCTTGAACTAGACAGTCTTTTGGGTGCTTTTTAGGGGTAGAATTCCAATTTCCTAACTGTCAGGTTTGCGTTAGCTATGTCCCCTGTGTGCACTGGCAGTGACGCCCTGTGCTTCCCGTAGCCAAGCACTGAGCCCAGGCTGTAGTAACTTTTAAAGCCAGGGAGAGTGGGGGATTAAGTGTCTCTGCCTATCTGCCTGTCCCCAGAGCCTTGGGCAGGGCTTGGTATGGAGGAGTTCAATGCATGTTTGTGAAATGAATAAGAAGACACATGTGTGGTCTATGTTTTTCTCTTAGGTGACTTGAGTTTCTCATATGAGCTATTTTGGCATCATTTAGACTTCATCCAACCCCACAGTGAGTCCCTGTCTAGTAGATCACTCTAAGAGACAAGACATATCATAGCTGCTGTCTGCTGTTTTCAGAAGCTGGGATAACGATCAAAGCGATCCCTGACCTTCCCATTCAAAGGCTGCAGCCTCTAGCAACTCTTTGTGACTCGGATCCAGTGACATATTCCAAGAACCCAAGCGGGCCCTGGTGCTTCTCGGTCTGTGGCTGAGGGATGCTGAAAAACCTACCTCCAAACACATGTCCTTTGTATTTACACTGCTTCTCCTCTCATAAGAAATGTAAACATTAAAAAAAGAAAGAAAGGAAGAAATGTAATACCAAGAGTTTCTTGTAATTAAGGAAAAGGAAACTTCAGAATATCATAAGCAGAGCCTTAGAAGTGAAGATAAAAAGAGAAGAGGAGCAAAATGTTCACACTTGACATGCACTTGACATTCTTACTCGGAACTAAGTTGTGATCAAACGTTAATTTAGAATCACTTGGCCTTCACTGAAGTCTTCAGGCTTTAAGAATTATTGCCAAAAGTGTAATACAATGTCTTTATGTTTACACATCTGCTGAAACAGATGTTGTGAAATGCAATGCTTTAGTGCTGGAGCTCCTGGGATGGCACATCGAGCCACTGACCCTCCTTGCAGGTAAGAAACGGCATCCCTGCGGAGTCAGTGACTCACTGCTCAGTGTGTCTCAGCGTTGCCTTGTCCTGGCTGAGGACCAGTGCAAAACCCCAGTGGAAGGCTGGCTGGTGTTAGCGGGGGCCTGACTTAGGTTTTGCCATGGTGGAAGTCAAAGCCCTTTGGAAGCACTTTCTCTCCACTGCTAACTAACTTCATGCTGATTCAAGTCTGCAGCTCTACTTTACAGTTTCTAATGGTGCTTATGACTTGAGAACAAATCTGTAGTAGATGCAATGGTTTTTCAGACCTGTGCTTTTTTTTGACCTCATTTCAGTCTCTCACATGGCAGACCAAAGTTCAAGTCCCAGTTTCTTCATTTGTTAGCAAAGCTCTCATCTCTCCAGACTACATCCTAATCTTTGGAAAAAGAGACCTGCCTATCTCATAGGGACGTGAGGAAATGAAATTACAGGAGGGGCGCTGTACAAATTGTCAAGTGTGAAAAGCATCAAATATGTGAGTGCAAGAGGCCGAAACAGAATGAAACAGAGAGGAGTGTGCATGCATGCTGTGGGTGGGGGCTTCAGAATCACACCGATGTTACAAGTTGGCTTCATATAAATTTTAGAGGAAGCCGCGTCCCATCTTCTGTGAACAGAACAAGAAGCACCTTTCCTGTACCCTTTTACCTATTTCCTTCTCTTTAAAATACAAGGCTAACAAAACTGTAAGGCTGGGTCTTAGCAAAGGACAAGGGAAGATAAACAGGCCAGTTCTTAGAAAAGATGAAGTGAGCAAAACAGTCCTCAAGTTTGAGGTTCAGAACAATTTAGAACAGAGATGTATGACATTTTGCACCGCTTGTAAGAGCGTTTGATGCAAAGCCCCATAACTGGAGGACCTGCTGCCTCCCCCCTAGAGGCCTGTGGGTTTACAGCCGTGAGGCCCACACATGGCAGCTCTGATGCTAGCCAGCGCCCAGTCAGGAAGCAGGTGGGTCTCTCTCCTCCTCTCAAGCGCTGCCCCCCTCTCACTCACAGTCATACTGCTTCCATGTTCATATTGCTTTAATTCTTGGCGGGCCTCATTCTAGCTGGATCAGATCAGATTGCCACTTAAAGGACACCCACATGGCATACAGCTTCATTGGCAAAAAAATTTGTTCCAAGTGTTGGAAAAGGTCCACAACTGTTTAGCTACGAATTCCTGAAGGACTTGTCAGTAACTGGGTCAGTTCCTGGATCAGACCCATCCTGGCTGCACCTGGCCCCCTCCTGGCTCGTGGCTCGCTCAGCCCACCCAGCCCAGCTCTTCTTCCAGGAGCTGCTGAGATGCCCTAACTGAACTGACACCCCGGAAGATGTCTTCTGGGGGCTTTTGCTAACGAGCTCATAGCACAGCCCGTCTCTGTGAGAGGCATGCACTCTGTAAATGGTGGATCAGAGCCTTCTGGGAGACTGAGGTCAGTACTGGGGAACTCACAAAATCGGGCGAGACTGGAAATCTTCCTGGTTCATCCTCTCAGACTGGCGGATTTTCAGGATCTCCGTGTAGCTCAGGTTCTGCAGTTTGCTCTTGAACTGGTCCAGGGAACTAGGCTTGGTTGTAAGTGCTCTCATAACCTGCTCCTTCACCACCTGCATTACCTGGAGGGGAAGGGAAGACCATCATTTTCCCAGAGGCTAACCTTTCCTGTTCAGAAAAGCACTCCCACGTTAACAACCTCCCACCTCCCTGGCCCCCAGTGCACTCTCAGGCCAAACCGTGAGCATACGTTTCCAACTAGTACACTTCCATTGTGCGTGCCTTCCATTTTCTCTTGTACTGTTAGAATCACAAGGGTGGAATTGAATTGACTTAAGTTGGAATTGGGGGCAGGGGTGGGGAAGCTTGGGGCAGGAGGTGTGATCCATTTGCCTGATATGTTACTGCTGCTGACACAACAGTATAAACAATGCCAACTCAAGAGTCAGGAAAGAACCAAGGCCAAGCAATAGCTAGAAGCCTGCATAGTAATTAGTTTTTCCAGGAGAAAATTGCTGAGGTACAATTAACTGTGGAAGTTTGGTTGCTACCGGTTCAAATGAATGTGAACAGATACCCACACCCACCCTTCCCAGACGATTTTCCCCATGTAGTTAAGGCCTGAGTGTTCATACAAATTATGCATATGGAAACGTGCATGTGGTATTGCCTCTTTGAGCCAGGCACTAAAAAAAGAGGTTTATTAAATTAGAACAGACATATCCCATTGGAAGCATCAAGAAAAAAGAAGAATATGGTAATTTGCTGCCTCAGGACAGGCCTAGCCCACAAGGAGGCAATTAACCACCGCTTCTATTAATGTGGATTCATCTTCATCCGAATACATAAAGCAGGAAAAGGCCAGAGAACACAAAGAGGCATCCGAGGGACTTGTTGTAATTTTGCTGCCTCTTTTTTCACCCTCCATTACAGATGAGAGCAAGTGTTGCCATCTATAAAGTATGTACTATGTGCCAGATGGCTATGGTAGGCACTTTACATGTACGTTTTTTTCTATTTATCCACTCACTCACATCTAGGAGGTAGATATTATCATCATTTCCACTGAGCTTCAAACATGAAGAGACTTCTAGACCACACAGTTGGTTGGTATATGGCTGATGGATAGTAACCATTCTACTATACTGCTGACCTTGCCTGCTCTTGGTGTCTTTGGGGAACTTAAAAATAAGACATAACCTTACACGTGCCTCTGCTGTATGTTGAGTTCTGGGCCAGGCACCTTGCTATTCCTCACTTCATGTGTTCTTCCTCCAACAGGGTAGATGTGATTTCTACTATATGAAAGATAAGGGGACTGAGACTGAAAAAGAACTGATGATCACACATTTGTAGTTGAATCCGGGGATACCAAAGAGCCCAGTATGAGGCATATAGCACAGGCCTGATATTGAACAAACACACCTAAGTACAGTTCTTGCCTTCTGTGGACTAGTAAGAGAGGCAGACATGGCCAAAGGTCATTGTGATAGAAGTGTGGAAATAATAGAGAAGGCAGACTGACGGATTTTGTAGGCAGCTGGGGAGGCATTTCAATGAAGAAGAAATTTCAGGTGGGTTTTGGAGGGAAAATGGGTATTCAACTAGAATGGAAATAGATGAATAATCTGGAACACCATCATATATTAGCTGCGTTGAACTTGAGCTACATCTGACTTGGAACCAATTACATAAGCACTGTTTCATCCCCTCCAGCATAATGACATACAGCAAAATTTCCAGTTGACCTTCCACCTGATCTGCTTCTTTTTATAACTCAGGCAAAATGCTAAATTTGGGAAGCCTGACAAATTTTGAAATTGTGACCGCGTTACATGAAGTGCATAAAGGGTGGTTAAATTTGGTCAAGACTGAACTGTACTGTTCTGCTGTCTCAGATGAGGGGCGACCGAGGGGCTGCCTCTTTCCCCATTTAGAGAGACTCCAATTTTGAGCCACGGAGATCATTATCGTCTCACAAAGACATCTGGCCTTCTTGTGGGAGGTAAGACGTGTACAAGAGACAAAGACAGATCAGAATACCAAAAATGAAGCGTTTTTTAAATAGCATCAAGTTAAAACTAAGAATCTTAGAGCTATCTTTACTCCCATCATTTACAGAGATGAAGAAACAGATATTCAGGACAGGTGACTTCTTTACTTCATGTGTTTCTTAAGGGGCTATCATAGTGCTGACCACGTCCACAGCACATCCGCCTAGACACGAGGATGGGTCTATTAAGACACGAGGAAGGATCAGCGTCCTTCTCCAGACTTTTCCAACTTGACTTGAGGTATAGCTGAAGCACATTTTCTCTCATTGAGAACTACAAGACTATGTCCTTTAATACATAATATACAGGAGGGTGGAAGATAGTGAGACCCACGTCAATGAAATTACACAGAAGATAGAAATGCATGCCTGAGAGATTGAGTGTTCTAATAATGTTAGCTTAATCTTTACATTTGACAATTTGGTTACATGAGCTTTTTTCCCCCCTTAAGATGGGTGGAATGATGGTATGAATTGTTCTTGTCACTTGCAACCAAAAAAGCCCCAACAAATATAATACATATAGTGAAATCCAAGAGAAGTGGACCAGCTTGTCAGGCTGAGGTTTCCCAGTAGGGGGAGAATTAGCAGAGGAAAGCTGGATGGAAACAACAAAGCTACTTCAATCAAAAATGACTTTAAACAATCACCTTCATTTATATGCTAATGGTTGTACCTTGTGCATAGCAATGATGATTCCCTTATGGAATGCAGAGAATTCTTTAACTTCTACTTATATCTTGTGTTTAAAATCTACTGTAAGAGTTTCATTCCTCTAGCTTAAGACTTTGATCTCTGCTCATTGCAAGCATATCTAAGTACAACAATCCTTTAAATTCCCCCCAAATTGCTTAGACTTCAGTTTGAGGAAAGCACAGAACATTTCTTAAGATGAGGCTGATAGGGCTGGAATGGAAATAGAAGAATAATCTGGAATACCATTACAGATCAGCCACTTTGAACCTGAGCTACAGCTGACTTGAAACTAATTACATAAGCACCCTTTCCTCCCACCTGGCATGCAGGCACCTGGCCCCAGGGGAAGGATGCAGTGATGGGATACAGTGGGGAAAGAGGTTGGTGGAGCCAAAGACTGGCTTCACCTACCTCGTGTCACAGTTTTGTTTGGCAACAGCTCTGAGAAGTTCTATGGATACTCTGCAATTCAAGGAAAATAACCTCAGTGAGAGACATCATTGAACTTTTTAAGATGAAAGTTATACATGTATAACTTGAGTATTTCTCTATGCTTTTGCAAAGTAGCTTCTACAAGGTTTACAACTAATAGCTTTAAGTGCCTATTAATGTTCCACATGTGCAACTTGACATCCGCAACCACTATCCTCAGGTCTGTCCTCTTTGAAAAATATCAGACCTTTTACCATTTGTTTGAAAAACATGGAGACAATGTCTCAGAAGCAGCATCAGAAAATCAGTTGAGTTAAACTTTATACCGTATATACTCGAGTATAAGCCAAGTTTTTCCGGCACTAAATTTGTGCCGAGTTCAGGTTTTTCGGCACAAATTTTGTGCCGAAAAAACTCGGCTTATACTCGAGTATATACAGTAGTTATAGGATGTGCTTTGCCCAAGATATCAAAGAAAACATGGTCTTAGAATCTGCACTTGCTGTTGGTATTAACCCATCATCCAAGCAAAGTCTGGACCATCCTGGTGGTGTGTTTCTGGAAGTCTTCCTAGCACATGTTGTCTGTAATGATGTTACACACCACAAAAAAGTGAGAGTCCCACAGGACATTGGTACTTCAAAGGGAGAAAAACCTTTTGGCTCCTTGGAAGACTGGATTAAAGATACAAGAGCAGAGGATTCCTGAATGGAATCGAGCATGCTGGTAAAGTAGTCTAACTGTAGCCTGGTTTGGTTACTGTTCTTTTAAATGTGCTCTCATAATTTTATTCTGAATCTACTGAGCCACCAGGTATTCCTAGTCCAGTCACTTCCCCACTCTTGCTCTTATAACCACACCTTTATCCAGCATTATTCAACCCTTCACTCAACCAAGGTTTTCTTTTTTTGCTTTGAGACACAGTCTCACTTTGTCACCTTGGGTAGAGTGCTGTGGCTCACAGCAACCTTGAACACTTGGGTTCAAGTGATCCTCCTGCCTCAGCCTTCTGAGTAGCTGAGATTACAGGTCCCTGACATAATGCTGGGCTAGTTTTTCTATTTTTAGTAGAGATGGGGTCTTGCTCTTGCCAGGCTGATTTCAAACTCTTAAACTAAAGCAGTCCACCAGCCTTGGCCTCCTACACTGCTAGGATTACAGTTGTGAGTCACGTGCCTGCCGGATAAAGGTGTTCAAGCCCCTACTCAGTATGAGGCACAGAGACCCTGGAACTCCTGGGCTGGGAGAGTGGATGAGCCCTTCCATATGTGCCTTGCTTAAGGGAGGATGAGAAAGTCTCAGGAGTGCCAGGGGCCAGGTGTCCACTCCGCAAACATTATGGAGACCCTCTCACACGCGTGCTGGCAGGCTGAGGGCACAGCACCAGGACTTTGGCACGTGTCTGCTCAGAGGTCACCTGCACATGCCAAGGAACACAGGAGGCACCACTCTCGGTGGGAGCACGGGCACCAGCAAAGGCTGGGGGGTGGGAGGAGCACAGCTGTGGGTGGGAAGACTACATCATAGTCTCGTTTAGTTGGGAGAACTGAGGTGAAGCTGCGAGGTGTGGTTCAAAGGCAGTTTGGGCCTCGAAGTCTAACTTTTTCATGGCTAACGTGGAAAAAGTCAGACTTTTTCTTCCTATAGCTAAGGACAGGTCACCAGATTTGGGTGTGTGTGGTGGAATTCAGTAATTTAAAGTAGGTGGGGAAATAGTTAAGGTGGTCATCATTTCTGCCCGGGTTGGGGTAAGGAAGAGATGTTAGAGAAGTCTGTATGATCACGATGAAATTTTTGCCAAAACTTGGAGAATGAATGAGCGTTACTCCAGTGAGGAAGAGGAGCAGGGAATTCTTTATTCTTTTTATTTTTATTTTTTTAATTTTTTATTATTTTTTTTTAATTGTTAAATCATAGCTGTGTACATTAGTGCAATCGCCTGTACCCATTCCAAGATGCACCATAGATGTGGCCCCACCCATCACCCTCCCTCCACCAAAACCTCCCCCCTCCCTTCCCCTTCCTTGGTCCTTTCCCCATAGTCTTGTGCTATAGTTGGGTTATAGCCTTCATGTGAAAGCTATAATTTAGCTTCATAGTAGGGCTGAGTGCATTGGATACTTTTTTTCCATTCCTGAGATACTTTGCTAAG
>CAUYPK010122260.1:0-42953 GCA_963574355.1 Loris lydekkerianus
ATTATCCGAGAGCACTGTGAGAGAGTGGTCTGTTTTTGCTCTCCATTTCTCTTCTTCTTTGAGGGGTAGGGAGCGTTTGAAAGCTTTGTCTTCAATGTCAGAAATCCTTTCTTCTGCTTGGTCCATTCTGTTACTGAGGGATTCTACTGTTTTCTAAGATCTTTGAGGGATGCAACTTCTTGTCTCAATGTGTCAAAATCTTTGGTCGTTTGCTCTTTGAATCCGTTGAATTCTTGAGATAACTTTTGGAATTCTAATTCGATCTTGTTTGCTATCCAGATCCAGAATTCAATTTCTGACATTTCAGCTATTTGTTTGTGCATGGGGTCTTGTGTTGTTTCTGCCCCATTGATCCTTGGGGGAGTTGATCTACTCTGATTATTCATATTGCCAGAGTTTTTCTGTTGATTTTACCTCATGATTGTTTTTCACCGTTGCTTCTGGCTGTCCTCAGAGTTGGGGAGGTGTCTCTCCAAGATTAGACCCCAGCAGGTTCACTCTATTGTTGCTGGATCTTTGTAGGGAGTGGCCCTGTGTCGTTCCTCTGGGGCTGTTCTAGCTAGGGAGTTCTGGCTGTGGAAGTAACTCCGGTGTGTGACACACCCGGATCCAGCAACAGGGCCGGGGGTGGTGCTCATGGTTCTGGGAGTGCTTGGCGTCCAGTGACTTTGGCACAGAGAGCCCAAAGCTCCAGCAGTCTCTGGCCAGGAGAAGGGCTCTATGCAGAGGCAGGGAGGGCTCCAGAGGGCACACAGCTACCCGAGTCCCTGGCCAGATGAACGGGCTAATGTGGAGGCTGGGAGGACAAAGGAGGGAGGATGCAGGGTTGCGTGGCTCCCGCAGTTCCTAGTCAGGGAATGTGGAGGCTCGGTGGGTGCAAGTTACCGGTTGGGGTCGCTGCACAGCTCTTATGGAGGTCTGGGCGGCGCCAAACCCTGGAGTTTGAGGTTGCTATGAGCTGTGACGTCAGGGCACTCTACCCAGGGCAACAGCCCAAGGCTCCAGTGTGCCAAAAGCGTCTCACTCTGCCCCTAAGGATTAAGGCTGTGAGGCAGCTCACTCCCCGCTTTAGGCTGCTCAGTCACTAGGTTACTTTGTCCTGCCCATTCCTTGCTCTGGGACCCTGAGGGCAGAGCTTGCCAGAGCAGATCTTTCACAATGGCTTACTTCACCCAGCTCAGTGGCTCATTGTGGGGTCCCTGACAATGCCCAACGTTCTCCACACTCCTGCTCAAGCTCTCCCCAAGGCAGCTCAACTGAGTGCCAAGTCCAAGAACACCAAAACAGTTCACAGGTAAGGCCTTTCCGGTTTGCAGTCTAAGTCATGGGTGCCAGCGTGATTAGTTTGATCGAACACACGCAGCCACTTGCCAGTTTTCCACTGTTTTTGTCCTCCTACTGGGGTCCAGAAGTCCCTTGCTGGCTCCCTGTATCCTCAAAGGGATGATCATAGGCAGATCCCACCGGCCAGAGATGCCTGGAGTCTTGTCTCCCCAGACTCGCTGTCGTCTTAATTTCTTGAATCTCCTTCCAAGTTTCTTCTTATGTATACAAGCAAATGACAAAAATAGAACCCTATTTTGCCCTCTTTAGGTAGCATCTTAATTATCTAATATGTTGGATTTTTTGAAGATTTGAGTCTTCAGATTTATCAGAATCTTCAAAAATAATTTCTTTCTTTTTTTTGTCTCAGATTTTAAAAAGTTGAATATTACGGTCTCCATTGCAGTCTCCTGTTAACCCCTTCCAGAACTGAGTTGTCCTCCCTCCCTTTCCGGAGGTAACTACTACTACCAGGAATTCAATCAACACTTACTGTTCCCAGCATGTTATATACTGACTACCTATTTATGAATCCATAAATAATTTATAATATTGTTTTGTAGGGCTTAAAACTTCACATAAACAGTATCATACTATAAACATCTAACTTTTTCAGTCAGCATGTTATTGAGATGGAATTACTCAACACATTCTTTTACTTCCATTGAGATGGAAGTGACTTCAATGCATTCTTTTAAACTGTTGTAGAATGTTCTATTGTTTGAATACACCACAGTTGCTCACTGTTGTTCCTGCTTCCTTTTCCTTTCTGTATGCACAATTCTACGGTGTAGATATTTAAAAATTGAGCCTATTCTTTCCAATGCCAGTGAGCAACTTTTGAGGCCATGGTCCAAGAAAGGGCCTGAGGGTTGTGACTGTTGCTCTACACTTACTGGGTGTCTTGATTGAGTAGATGGATGCAGGAAGGGATGGATTGATGGATTGGCAAATGCTTGAATTTGGTAAGTAAGTTGCCAAATTGTATACATCCATCTGTGAAATCTCCTCACCTGTGTAGAAGAATAATGTATCAATTCTTTGTCTCTTTTTCTTCTAGACGTTGAGATGCTTCAGGCCAGTACATCTAGTCCCATCCCTGGTGGTAGTTTCTGTCGGACCACTAAGGACTCAATGATCCGCAAATTTTTAGAAGGTAAGTTGTAGCGATGAGTAGGAAAGCAAAAAGAAGGAAGAGGAAGCAAATGTAAGCCATTGCCTGGTTCCATATGAGGGTTGCTCCACTCAAGGGTATGGGCTGCTACATGCCTGGCATATGATGTGATTGTAGGCACTCTGCTTCCCTCCCACCTGCCTAGAACCACCAATCAGCCCAGTATAGGCAGGCCAGAAATTCCTACCATTGGACTGCTCATTTGGGTAAATGAGTTGCCTCTGCCAAGACCTCTTTTAAAATGCATGTATCTACTTTCATTTAGCCAAAATGTATTATTGAGTACCTACCATATGCAAAGCATGGTACTGGATGTCAGGGCTGGGGACACAGAGAAAAATTACATATGATCAGTGCCTCAGGAGACTTTACTTTCCAGTGGAGGGGAATATAAACAAGTATCACTAATTTGCAGCTGTGTTGTATAGTAGCTAAGAACACAGACTCTGATCTAGTCCCAGTTTCCTGCTTCAGTTATTCAACTTTAGGCAAGTTATTCAACTCCTCTGGGCCTCAATTTCCTCAGTCATAAAACGAGATGAATGTTGTGAGAATTAAATGGAATTATTACACTGTAGGTCTCAGAGCAGGCCAGACACATAATAAACAGTTAATAAAGATTTGTTACTGTTGTTATTTTTAGTATTAAAGGTATCAAAGGTGGAAGGTATTAAGTCGTATGGGTAATTTCTTAACCCTGTCTGATTGTTTGCAGTTTACAGTGGGGTCTGTAGATATGGAAAGCAAATACTAAGAGGAAAACACCTAAAGCAGTGGTAGATGAACCACAGGGTGGCCAACTGCCTGTTTTGTAAATAAAGTTTTATTGGGACACAACATGCCCATTCATTTAGTACTGTTTATGGCTGCTTTCATGCTACGAGGGCAGAGTTGAAATATTTACTATTTGGAGTTATAAAAATATTTGCTGATCTCCTGCCCTAAAACTTACTGTTTCTGTGAGAGGGAAGCCCTGGGAATGTGTTTTCAGCCCTAGGTGAGAAGTACCACTTTTACTGGACAATAGGCAGCAGGTGCCCCACCTCCTTACCTTGGGAAGACTCTGACAGCCAGGGTTTCCCCCAGTTCTAACAGGATGAGTAACTGAATCTCAGCAGTACAACTGAGGTGATAGAGCCCGGTGTGCACATCCTTTTACTGCATGGATGGTGGCAAGTGAGGGTGATGTCTGTTTTCCCAGCTTTGCATGGTGTTCTGGGCGGATGACGTAGGAGATGGTATTTGCCAGAGGGCAGTACTGAACAGATGGACTGTGGTCACTCGCTCTGTTCTGTGACTAGTAGTCACCCACTTGGTTTGGCCACTGCTTTCAGTCACACTTTTCTTTGTGTTTCTAGGCAACAATGGGGCCAATTTGGAGAGAGAGCTGCATCATCCTGGGCAGGAAGAAGATGTTTATCACATGGTAGATGATGATGAGGCCTTTTCCATGGACCTAGCCAGCAGGCCCCCTGTCCCAGTGCCCAGGCCAGAGGCCAGTGCTTCTGGGGCTCACCAGCTGCCAGATAATGAACCATATATTTCTAAAGGCAAGTGTGGCAGGGAATGATGCCTTCAGAGGATCTCTGAAGGACTTTCCTGGATCGCCTGGCTTTGTGGATCATTGCTCAGAGACTGTCCCATCCTGAATGCTTTCTAGCCATCCACAGGAGATATGGTCATAGTTCAGGGAAGATTCTGGAGCTGGACTAGCAGCAATGATTAGAGTGTTGTTGGCCTTCTTGAAGTCATTCATGCACAGTGGCAAAAATTTAGGTAATCAAGATCTCTGAGAAATGTTTACCTCCCGAAACCCTTCTTATTATTTTTAATTTTTAATATCTAACATGTGCTGAACTCTGCCAAAAGTGCTTTGTTTGGAGCATGCCATTTAACCTTTATGATAACCTATTAGGTTAAGTACCAGCACTCTCCCCCTTTCACAAATGACTAAATAGAGGCTTACAAAAGTCACTCAACAACCACATGGCAGAGCCAAGATTTGAACTCAGGGAGTCTGACTCCACAGTTCTATCTTTAGTCACTATGCTAGGATGACTACCAACCTACATTGTTAAAAATTGTGTTTTTACTTACTCATAATTGTCCCTGGGACATCAGTTAGTTACTGACGGCATTGTCAGTTTCACTCTCTTTTAGAACGTGACTGTATTAATATGGTTACAAGTACAAATTGCCAGATTTATGCTCCTGAACTACATTCCGTCTTTTTAAAAAATAGTATAACAATGTTGTGGAAATTGTGGCAGAAGGAGATCATAAATGGGGGAAGGTAGTGCTTGACCAGAATCCCAGGTAATTGAGTTGAGGTTGCCAGGTAAATGCAGGATGCCCAGTTAACTTTGAATTTCAGATAAATAGCAAGTAAGTTTTAAGTGTAAAACTTACTGCATACTGTCTGTGTCAATGGCTTACCATCTTCGTGGCACGTGCAGACACTCTTGATCCCCTAGCTCTTAATGTTTCTGTGCTCACCAGCCAGATCCCACCTGTCAGCACCCTGTGTCTCTCAGCCTACAGGCTTCCTCTGCCATCCGGAGTCCCCTCTGTTTTCTCACAGGATGGGCTGGGGTGTTGGGGAATTAACTCATGTGGCCATTGCCCTGACAGCAGGTGGCAGATGACTGCCTTAGCTTGCTTGACCCACTGGTGGGAGGACCCTGAGTTGCACATCCTGCCTTGCTCCAGGGATCCCCAGCTTGCGCACAGTAACAACTTGCTTAACAACCCACCATGTATTGCTTCGTCCACTTCCCTGTCTTACCTCCCAAATAGACCACTTGTTCTCAATCCTTGTCTTAGGGTCTGCTTCTGAGGGAACAAAAACTAAGAAACATACACATATATATTGGTCATTCCTAAAGGGCAGAGGTAGTTTTGCAGTATTGATGACATATAGGGAGGCAGTTGGACAGAAGCAAGAGTGATTCTTAAAGAGCCCAGATGGACTTTCCAGAAAACTGTGGAAAAAGGAAAGGAGACAGACAGGAGAGGACAAAAGAGGCAATTTCTTGGAGGCAGAATATGTGGCTTCATCCGTCACCTCTCGTATTTTCCAGCTGTATAGCATAGGACATTGGGTAAGTTATTTCACTCTTTGTAGTTTTAGTTTCCTCATCTATAAAATGGGTATCATAATAACACATGTAGGCATCAATGTATTTGTCATAATAAAACATCATAATATTCTGCCACAGCATCATCATGAGGCACAGATGAAATACTACCTGAGGAAGTACTTTATGAACTGTGAGGCTCTGCACAGACGTCACTGGGGCTGACTAGCATAACTGGCCATGGTGTTGCATCAATCTCAAGGTGTAGATGTGAATAATGATTATAGAGCTAACAGAGTGCTCACATCGTCAGGCACTGTTCTAAGCTCTCCTGTGTATTAACTCAGTAAACCAATGAAGGTGTATTATCATCCTCATTCTATCAATAAGGAAGGGAGGCAGGGAGAAGTCAGCCTTTTGGCCAAGATCATATTGCTCATCAGTGGCAAAGCCAGGATTTGAATACAAGGAGAAACGTTCAGAGCCCAGGAAGCCAAAATCAACACACCATCTTACCACTAAGTCTACATTAGTCACGTCTCCATTTTCTCCATTAGCCTTTGTGACCCAGTCCCTTGTGAGTGACCTCATCTTAGTCCCTTTGGCTCTGTGCATGCTTTTGTACCTGCTAGCTTCAGGTGCTCAGGGATCTGGGCACGATTTCTTGTTCCCATCACCCTTTTCTTCAATGATCTTGTAAATGTCGATCATGTTCTCTGGCCGCCTTTGTCCTTCGAGGTTTGAGATCTTGTCTGGGTGGTCTGTCTTTATTTGATAATTCCTGTTCCTTCTTGGTTGCCTCCTAGAGTTTTGATTTACAGAACTGCACACAGTGATCTGAGGTGTGGATTCATTGTTATTATTTTTTGCAGGAAATACTGATTTTTTTGGTAAATATATTAAAATATTTTAAAGCTCTTTAGAAAGATGTGTGCCTTGGTGTTTACTCAAAATATTCTTTCTGTCATAGTTTTTGCAGAAAAAAGTCAAGAGCGGCCTGGGAATTTCTATGTTTCCTCAGAGAGCATCAGGAAAGGTAAGCTGGGTGTTACATGAACTGAACTTCTGGGTCATAAAAGTGTTCATATTTCAGTGATTCCCAAGTGTACCAACAATTTCTTGGTACTGAAAAGATTGAAGAGATACCTTGGGGTGGAGAATCCTTTATTGGTAGTAAAAGAGAAAGGAAGAGATTGGGGCACCCTAGAATATTGTACAGAGTTATCATACAAAGGACATTAATATAGCAGAAAGTGTCCATAAAGCACAGAAATGTGTGACCTTGGGGTTGATGGTGACAGGAGGAAAGTAGGCAGCCCAGCAGCTGGGCTTTCCCTAACGATACAGCCTATTTTCTTACCCTATCTATACTAGCTAACCTATACTTTCATTCAATTTTTATTTAAAAGATACTTTGCTTGCCATTGTGTAACAATGACATCTCATTTTCCTAAAAACTTTTTTTTTTTGAGACAGAGCCTCAAGAGTCACTCTGGGTAGAGTGTGGTGGCATCACAGCTTACAGCAACCTCCAACTCCTGGGCTTAAGCGATTCTCTTGCCTTGACCTCCCAAGTAGCTGGGACTACAGGTGCCTGCCACAATGCCTGGCCATTTTTTTTTTTTTTGGTTGCAGCTGTCATTGTTGTTTGGCAGGGCTAGGCTGGATTAGAACCCGTCAGCTCTGGTGTATGTGGCTGGCGCCTTAGCCACTTGAACTACAGGTGCCAAGCCTCCTAAAAACTTTTTAAGGGAGCTTGAGAAGCTGAATGCTCTTTTTTCCTTTGATTAATTTCCTGGTGCTAAACAGACATTCAGTGTTGTCCCATTGAGGACTCTTTTGAAAAGTAGCCATGCACCTTCTAAGCATTTAAAGGCATCCCCCAAGGACTTTGGGGAGGGAGCCTGAAACTGGTGGGTTTGTGGATTTTGTTTTTCCCTCCACCCTATCTCCTAATACCGTTAAAGACAGCCTTGGAAAGGGCAAGACTAGGAGATGGGCATGTGAATGTGTGTAGACAGATGAGTGACTGGTCAGGCAGAATGGTGGACAGACTTCATTGAGGCTTTTTTAATACCCACTGGTGAAACCATCTCTCCTTTCACTTCTTGTTATGTCCCTAAGTCACAATGAGAAATTTAGAATCAAGTTAGCCCATGTGACTTGAGTAGGAAAATGTCAAGTTGTCCTCTCATGCCTCAATGACCCTATCATCTCTGTAAGTAGCTCATTCCCCACAGAACTGGAGTCACAACCTGGAGAACGAGGAGCTTGTCTTCATATTTCCCTGGAATCTCCGAAGCAAATAGCTATGAACTTGTAACATGGAAAAGAGGTTGGCACAGGGACAACAAGGATAGCCAGTTGGTACCCAGCACCTGATTTATGTGTTTAAATCAGATATCTGGTGCTATTGGACCTGGGTCACAATTCCATTTGTGTTCCAGTCTCATGGGGCATTTCATGCCTCTCAGTCCACAGTCATTGTGCCTCATGCTACTCAGAGGGCTGGGAGTAGAGCTAAACTCTTCCTCTATATTCTCTTCTGGGAGTGGATTTACATTTAAAGCAGTGGTTCTCAACTGAGTGTGATCCCCACCCCCCCTTTCCAGTAGACATTTAGCAATATGTAGGGACACTGTGAGTTGTCATAACTAGGGAAAGAGGTGCTACTGGAATCTAAAGGGTAGAGGTCAGGGATACTGCTGAACATTTCACAGTGCACAGAACATACTTCCATAACAAAAAATTACCTAGCCCAAAATGTCAATAGTGCCAAGGTTGAAAAACGCTGGTCTAAAGGCATCTTAATAATGAAGTCTTGGGGGAGTCAGCAGATTTCAAATGTTGCAGCCTTGTCTACTTCAGTGTGATAGGCTTTGAAATCATTAGCTGCTTCCTTCTCCGCTGATTCCATGTCAGATTTATCCCTTCTTGATTCTGCATGTAATTGTTCTTTTGAGACATGTCCTCTTGATCCAATGACCACCTTGTTAACCTCACTCCTCTGGTCAGCTGTTCCCCAGTGGGGGGAGCTGTCAAGCTGAATCTTGCCATCTTTTCCAGAGCCACCTGTCAGACCCTGCAGGGACAGGCCCCAGTCCAGTATATATGACCCCTTTGCTGGGATGAAAACACCAGGCCAGCGGCAGCTTATTACCCTCCAGGAGCAGGTGAAGCTGGGCATCGTGAATGTGGACGAGGCTGTGCTCCACTTCAAAGAGTGGCAGCTCAACCAGAAGAAACGCTCTGAGTCCTTCCGCTTCCAGCAGGTAACTGGCTCTGTATGGGATCTGTTTGACGTCTGTTTCTCCAGCAGACAGTGGAGGAGGCTGGGCCATGTAAACATTTGTGCGTTATTGCACATTGGTGAGTGTGTACCTTTGTTCCATTCCAGGGGCTGGGAACCTGCGGCCTTGGGCCCGCATGTGGCCTTCTGGATCCTTGAGTATGGCCTTTTGATTGAATTCAAATCCTAAAAGGCTTTGTTCTGCAAAGTTTGGATTTGGTCGATGGGTCACACTGGGCATCTGGAGGGCCACAGGCTCCCTACCCTGTGTGTTCCCTGGCTGAGAGCTAGAAGCTTTTCCGGGGGCTGGGGGCTGTGAGGCTGGGGGTCAGCAACAAAGACTGAACCAGAAACTCCAGTTCTGCCACTGCCGCTTGTCTCCACATCTGGTTCTCTACCTTTGCTATCTAAGTATCTTTTTTTTCCTTAAAAAAAAAAGTTCCGGTCTCTACTAGTGCCAAATCCTCCACACAACTATTATAGTTGAGAGCTCAAAGAGAACTTGGGAAGCTCCCAAGAAATATAATTAAATGAATAAAACGAAGTCCAGATACAGAGCTACCCAAGTTAAAGCAAGTTGTGCACGCGCACACACACACACACACACTGCGTTTCCATGGGCACATATGTAAACGCAAAGCAAAGATCTAGAAAGGGCCAGCCCTGCCCACACCAGTGGTTACCCCTTGAGAAAAGAGGGCTGTGCTGGAGGAAAGTCCTGTTGGGTGGTTTGCAGTTGTTTGTGAGAATATTTAAGTCTGTATGTCTACGCCACATACACTTACAAACCATCAAAAGAACTCAAATTCAACCTTAGGAAGCATGTCCCTAGGTCCTATGCCTTCATATTAAAAAAGGAGAAAATGGGGCCCAGGTTAGGGGACATGCACGAGACCACCACTAGCGCTTTTTCTCTCCACTCCCCACCCCCACTCCGGGGCGCTTCCCAGTGGTGTGTATTCTCCCTTCCAAGGACCAACCAGACCTGACCCTGCTTAGCTTCCACAATCAGAAAGGACTGGGCATGTTCAGGGTGCTGGCTGGAGACCCTGGTGTGTGTGCTCTAGTCTCTGTTCTCGTAGGCCGGGATACACCGGCTGTCAGGGCAAGTGAGCAAGCAGCACCCTCCCCGCCTGAGATGGGAGCCTGGCCTTCTGGGAGTGGATGGAGCAGTTTGGAGCAGGGACCCGCTCAGAGAGCAGCATTTGTGGGGCTCTGACAGCACTTGTGGGCCTCTGTGCTAAATGTGGAATAGACCTAGTCTCTCTTACTCCTCACAGCATACATATGCAGTAAATATTATTCCTTCCATTTTACAGAAGACAGAGGCTCAGAGAGGCGAACAGGCAGTCAGGGTTCAAAGCGGTCCTTTCTCACTCCAGAGCCTGTACTGCCTTTGCTACATGGGCTTCTGCCTTCTTTGTGCTCCTTAAGGTGAGGGGCACCCACTCTGCTAGGTGCCTCCCTTCCCCTAGGGTTCTGAAAGATGGGAGGCCACCTGTAGTGCCAGATGCAGGAAGCCAGGTCCCTTTCCTGCAGGAGTCCAAGGGAGGTGGACTCTCAGTCTTGCTGAAAATAGGCTGATTTTGGACAAATAATAATTACAATGATTTTTTTTCTCCTTGCCAAGTTGTACAGCCACGTGGCAGGTTGTTAAGAGCAGCCAAGGCTCTGGAGCTGGCTGCCTGAGTTTACATCCTTGTTCTGCCACTTGCAGCTGGGTGACCTTGACCTCATGTGCCTCCATTTTCCCACCTAGTAAAGAGAGAGAACTAAACCATGTAAAGCCCTTACTGTGCCTGGTGCTTAGTAAATACCTAATAAATATTCGCTATCTTGGGCGGCCCCATATACCGAGGGTGGCACGTTCGAACCCGGCCCCAGCCAAACTGCAACAAAAAATAGCTGGGCGCTGTGGTGGGCGCCTGTAGTCCTGGCTACTCAGGAGGCTGAGGCAAGAGAATCCCCTAAGCCCAAGAGCTGGAGGTTGCTGTGAGCGTCACAGCACTCTACCGAGGGTGACAAAGTAAGACTCTGTCTCTGAAAAAAAAAAGTTGGCTATCTTTCTATGTTTATATCCAAGAGGCTTCTTCCTCTCCCATGAACTTGCCCAGAACTCTGGGCAAAACAGATAACCAGGGTTCACATTTAACATGGCAGAGAACCCCAGCCCAGGGGGTCTCACACTGTTCTGTGCAGCTCCCTAGTACTTCCTGAGTTCCCCCACCCAGGGCTTGGTGGTGCAGAGACCATTCCTGGGGAGCCGGATCCTCCTTTTCCTCTGCCTCTCTGTCCTCCCTTCTGTCACTTTCACTTCTGCCTCTCACAGTGGGCACTGCTCACCTTCCCTTCGGCTCCTTCTCTGTGTCGTCTGTGTCTCCTGTTCTAATGTCCAGCCACCAGCCTGGTGTGTCCTCTTGAGGCGCCCTGAGCCACCCCTCTAGGCTGCTCACCTCTCCCAGGTCCCTCTTCCTGCTCAGTGCATGAACACCTCCCAGAAACTGAGGCCAGATGTCAGACTCTCTCTGTCCCTTCTCCCAGGCTCCCTGGTGTGCAGTATGCCCTGTGCTGTGGTTGGTCCTGCTCAGTGGTGTTCTTCCTCTTGCATCTGTTCTAGTCTCTCCATTTCCCAGCCACATGCCAGCGTGGCTTCTGTCACCTACATCTCTCTGGCATACTGCATAGTGTGTGTGTGGAGTGTCTGCTTTCTTCCAGTTCTGTTAAGCAGAACTGTAAAGTGGTGACCAGATCACATTGTTCAGGGCTCCCTGCAGCTTCCTGGACAAAGCTCCCTCTCTTTAGCCTGCAGTTGCAAACCAACTACCCCTGCAGTTTGGCCTCCTGTAGCTCCCTCATGTGAACCTTTTGCCCCAGCTAGATTGTCTGGATGTGTTTCCTGAAGCATCTTTTCTAGAATGCTCAGCCACTTAGCCTCTAGGTTATTGTTGTTGATGGACTAAACTAGCAACAATCTCCACCCTCACATATCTGTTCAACATTTATTGAATGCCCACAATGGACCAGATGGCAGCATCACACAAATGTACAGGCCCTGGTCTCTTTTGCTCTTGGGCAGCTCACAGTATTTCCAAAGAGGAAATATGCACATGTATACATGCGTGCATACATGTGCACACACACATAGGAAGGTGCATAGTCCAAATACCAGATAGTTGGCATGGACGATCTCTGAGGCCTGGAGCAGACTGGAAAGGCTTCAGGGAGAAGGTAGGCCTTGACCCAGGCTGGGAAAAGACTTGTGAGGAGGAATCATCACCCCTCAAGGTCAGGAGAGTGAGGTGAGAACACATTCTCCGAGGCAGGAATGTATGTGGCATGTTTGTGAGCAGGTAAGAGACCGGCTTTCTAAGGAGCATACCTGGGAGAAGGCGGTAGGTTGTAAAGCTGAGATAGACCTGGGAACCAAAGGGTTTGTAAAAGGACATGTTTTGGGGGCAGAGATGTCTTGTCCTCGGCTCAAATTCCATGAGTACTTAGATTTTTCTGGGGGCCAACTGCAAATGCACAGAGCCTCCTTTGTGTGTTGAAATGTTATTGCATGTTAGTTCACGTGCTCTGATATTACTCTTTGTACCTTAGTGTACATACTCCTCCAAGACACTAAGACTTTGCTTCCATTTTAGAAAATTGCTGGTTAATAGAATTCACTGCCTATTCAACTCTGTGATTCAATACATGTTTAATGAACAGCAGGATTATGTGCTTATTGTTATATATAAAATGGCTTATATTAATTAAAAAAAAGAAATGTTATTGCAATGTGATATTCCTTGCAGACAGCTAAAATCAGAAAGAAACTCTAAAGTTTGGACTCATACATTTTGGTGTATACTTGAAAAATAAACTAAATTTTTTTTACAGGAAAATCTTAAACGCCTCAGAGATAGCATCACCCGAAGGCAGAAAGAGAAGCAAAAGTCAGGAAAGCAGGCAGGTATGTGGCTTCCTGGGGCGCTGCATTGTAGGGACATTGCTGTCATCTGCTGTCCTTGACTTTCTTTTTCATGGTGGCCCAAATGAGCAGACCACTTGTTCAGCATCCACCACCCTGTTACAGATCTGAGTCCCCCACTAGACTGTGAGGGCTTTTCAGACAATGGTTTTGCCTTCTTTATGCTGTCAACAATCTGGTGCCCGGCACATAAGACATGCCCAGCAAATGCACGAATGGATGGATTCAACTCTGCATCTCTCCACCCTCCTATTCAAAGAGGATGGTGATGCTTTTTTTTCCAGGCACCTAACTCTCCCCTTGGCAATTAGGAAGACATATTTTTTTGAGTAGAGAAAGGTGAAAACCTCCTTCAGATCATGTCTGTGTTTGAGTCTGATGGAGAGTGGCATCATCAGTGTCCATATCATACACTGTGGGCCCAAGAGTTTGCAATAGCAGGATGTGAATTCCAGTGGTGTACACTGTGGACTGGGCCCTCTACTCCCCTTGACCTGCCACACTGTGCCACTACCCTGAGCAAGGAAGGAGTCATCGTTTGCCCACATTGCACCATATCACTGAGAACTTCTGGCTTGGTGGGCCTCTGTGACTTACCCAGTCCAGCCTCATAGCAAGAGGAGCTAGCAGGAAAAGGCTTGAACGAAGCTCTGTTACATAAAGAACTAAGGTGAAATCTAGCACTGCACAACTTCCATAGTCTGTCTCCAACTGCCATTAACAGCCCCACCTCTCATGAACTTGGTCAGGCTGGTCTCCCTGCTCTGGGAGACCACCCAGGTCTCCAAACAGGACATCTTCCTCTCACCTGCCTCTTGCTCAGGCCTCTTCCTTCTCACCAGTGTGAAAACAACTGGGCTGCAAAACCCCGGCGGCCCTGGGCAGTGCCGCTTCCTATACCGCTCCAGGCTATTGTATTCCTTCCTCATTCCAGCACCTGTAAAACCTGGAATCCTTTCCAGTCATCTGGCACTTCTCTTTTTCAGCCTCTGATTGCTCCAACCTCATTCCTTCCTTCGAACCATCAGCAATCCCCAGAGATTCTGCCTCCAAATACACATCCTAAATCTGATCATTTCTGACCACCTCCTGTGCCACAGCTGCAGCCAACCCACACTGTCCCCTGCCTGGACTCTAATGCAGTAGCCTCTTTAGATGGCTTGCCCTGTGAACTCTTGTCTCTCTGCAGTTAATCCTCCAAAGTGCCTCCAAGCTGTAGTTTTAAAAATAAAAAAATCAGATAACTTTAGTCCCTTGCTCAAAGCCCTGCAGGGGCTCTTGTCCCACTCAGGGTAACATCAGACCCCTCCCCATTACCTCTGCGACCCCAGATGGTCTGGGCCCGGCTCTCATCCTCCATTCTCGCCCAGGCTGATGCATGCTCCAGTTGAAGTGGACTATTTTTTGTTGTTCTAACAAGCCTAGAGCATTTCTCCCCTCAGGCCTTTCCCCACATTTTCACTTCTGGCTCTTTTTCACCCTTCAGAGTTCAGCTGTGCCATCTCCTCCTCAGGGAGGCCTTCTCTGTCATTCTCTCCAGAGTGGCCCAGGACGGTTCCGTTCCTGCTCCCTTGCTTCCCTCTCTCCACATATCACAGACTGGAGTTCTCTTATGTTTCTGTTCTCAGGCCCAACACCCTGTCTCTCTCCTGTATGTAACCTCCATACAGGTAATATCTTGGTTGTGTGCTCTGCTGAGACCCCAGCATGCCGTGGGGTGCACTGATGGCGCTCAAGAAGTCTTTGTTGGAATGGTTGGTTTCAATAAAATATTTGGTGACACCATTCATTTATTCCACCGGGCACCCTGACACATACAGAGACCTAGCAGACACTGTCTTCACCTTGGTAGCTAATCAGTTAGTTGTCTTTTTATTCACTCAACTCTGGTTTTCCCTACTGTGATCTGTCTCACACGCCTTGCACAGTGCTTTGCAGATAGCAGTAGCCTAGCGAATGTTAATGCTTTCAACTGTTTGGGAGAAAAGGGGGTAAGAAGTTATAACTGTGACAGAAGGTCAGAGAGGTCACCCTAAGACTTCTGCTTGGGTGTCCATATTTTTAATTTATGCTGCTGCTAGCTGAGTTCACGCTTGTCTGCCCTCCTGGTTGAGAGGAGGAGAATGGAGAAAAGGCAGAAATTCTGTTTTAAGATCTGCACAGTCATCCCAGGGTCAGATAATAGGGCTCCACGTGGTAAAAGGACTGAGGCGCTTTTCAAAATAAGAGCTAAGAGCATAGGCCAGGCATGGTGGCTCAGTCCTGTAATCCTAGCACTCTGGGAGGCCGAGGCGGATGAATTGCTTGAGTTCAGGAGTTCAAGACCAGCCTAAGCAAGAGTGAGGCCCTGTCTCTAAAAACTAGCCAGGCGTGGCAGGCACCAGCTACTCAGAGACCTGAGGCAAGAGGATCACTTCAGCCCAAGAGTTTGAGGTTGCTGTGAGTTATGACGCCACAGCACTCTATGGAGGGTGACAGAGTGAGACTCTGTCTCAATAAAATAAAATAAAAGCACAAGATCCCAAATATAGATACCTTGGTTAAATAAAACATGCCAAGCTTTTAGATATAGGCAGCATCAAAAAACCTCAAAGTGGTAGTACATCCAGTCTTTGAAGGCTGGGCACTGCAGTGTTGGCGTCGCATGTGCTCAGCAGTCTGGAGTCGAGAATTGAGCCTTCTGGGTGTCATGACATCTTGACCACCCATCCAGGCTCCACTGGTGCCTGGAGGTGTTGTAACAAGGCAGAAACACATGCAGAGGGGTAGAGGAGTATAGACATGGACCCTCAGGCCAGCAGAGGGTCAAATTCCTGCTCTCTGCTCACCCCAACTGGCGGGGAGCCATGGGCAAGACACTTCATCTCCCTGAGCCTCAGTCCTCAAGTGCCAAACAGCAAAAATGAAAGTCCTGCACCACTGGGGTTCATATAAGGATAGAATGAGTTAGGATATAACTGGTGTCTGGCACGGTACCTGGAACGTGGAAGCACTCTCAAAAACTGTCTGCTTTCATGATCACACAGACCCACACCCCAGCTGCCATCTACTCAAGGCCATCCAGAGCAAGGTCAGACCCTAGAATCACAAGTTTTGAGACATCATGGAAGGTTCACCCAAGGGTAATCAGGCTCTAAATAAGTGATTTATACTTATCAGTAGCTATAGTCTGAATTAGAATGGTCAATGTCTACCTTTTCCCAAAGCAGACCCTCTGGGGCACGTATAGCTCAGAGGTTAAGGCGATGGCCACATGCACTAGGGCTTGTGGGTTAAAACCCAGCCCGGGCCTGCTAAACAAACAAATAAACAACAAAAACAAAATAGCTGGGTGTTGTGGTAGGTACCTGTAGTCTCAGCTACTTAGGAGACTGAGACAAGAGAATCACTTGAACCCAAGAGTTTGAGGTTGCTGTGAACTATGACACTATAGCACTCTACAGAGGGCAACAAAGTAAGACTCTGTCTCAATTTTAAAAAAAAGAAGAAGCAGACCCTGTGATAAGGAATTTTTGAGAGAGAGGGGTGCCAAGCATTTTTTTTTTTTTTTTTTCTATCAGGGGTTTTAATTAATGTCATAACTGTTGAAAGATTAAACCATATATAATTTGCCACTCAACAAGCATGACTGGGGCCATAAGCAATCTACAGGGGGATGATGTCTCCCTATCAGTCCCAAGAGCATCCTTGTTTTCGCTTTTTATTCTAATAAAATATACATAACAAAATATAGCATTTGAGCCATTTTTAAGTGTACAATTCAGTACAATTCACAGTGTTGTGCAGCCATTACCACTTCCATTTCTAGAACTTTTTCCTTCCTGACAAGTATTTGAGAGCAAATAGCTGGTATGGACTGTGGTTCCAGGGACATGTTAGGGATGGGGAAGGGAGCTGGGGAAGGAATCATTGTTGCCCTTGAGGGGCAAGAGAACTGGGACACTTGTACACGAGCTCCCGTCAGTCACACGATTGGTACAGTCATAATTTGGGGCTAGAAGAAGCCTCAGGCAATAGGAAATTGGACCCCATACTGCATTGTGAGGCCAAGGGCATCAGAACATCTGCCAAAGAGAAGGCATCATTTAGAGTTGAGTAAATATGATGCATTAGTTAACTCCATAAAACTCGATTATGTATGCCATACTACCTTGGAATGACATATTCTGTGGGTTTTCACACCGAGTTCCTTGACGGGCCTCAGGGCTGCTACATGTGTGTGTGGGGGGGGGGGAGGGGGGTAAGGTAGAAATAAGGACTGGGAGGTGAGGGTGGGGCGATGGGAGGATTTAGGGCCAATTACACTGCTTTGGCTATTGAAGCTCCTTTTAAAAATCTGTTTTCCATGGTGAATTTCTGTTTTCACTGGAGGAAAGAATTCTACTTCACCAAAAGCAATTGACACACAATTAACATTGAGCTATATGAAAATTAGGGTTGATGAATGGCATTTCTACTTAAAGGACCTTTTCTAAGAATGTGACTACTCTAAACACAAGGACTGACTCCATTAATTTGGAAAATTAATTTGCTTTAGAAAAATTTTTAACCTTATTTTGGGTTAGAACACCAAGGATCATTAAAAACTGAGACTTTATTCAAAATAAATTGCTCATTTTTCTTCAGCTCCAGGAGATTGTTTTGCTCTTACTGGGATGGTACAGAGCGTTGAAATCTGAGAAGGGCTGCAGAGACTAGTGGCCTGTTGAAAGCCATTCCCCCTCAGAGAAGACAATCAATATTTGTGTTCTGGGTGTGTGCTCTGGGGCAGGACAGAGAACAGCAGGCTTGGTCCCAGGAACTTGGTTTCTGGTCCTGGCTTTGTCACTGAGCTACTTCATGGTCCAGGGCAATTCCTCTAACCATTTCGTGTCTCAGTTTCCCATTTGTGGATTACACCTGACTGACTTACTTACTGGAGAAGTCATGAAGTTCAAAGGAGATATAATAATGCATGTAAATGTACTTTGGGAAAGTACTATGCAATAGAATAATAATTATTATTCCTGGCATTGCACCTTTATTCACAGAATATGAGGATTTTGTAAACATTTGGACTTGCTCTACCTGATTATTTGACTTTTGACTTTCTATTTTTTTCCCCCTGTGTATTTTACCTTCCTTCCTTATACGGGTTAAGGGTATAACAGTGCCTCCTTGAAGTTACTTAAGCAGATGGGAACTTCCTTTAAAAAGCTGATTTTTGAAAAGGTAGGTCAAAGCGGAGGGGGAAAAAAGTGTGACACAGGTTTGGGCCCTGAGATAAGGTCGGTTGCACTCATGTGAGAGGTCCCCCAGCTACATTCTACCCAGGTAGCTCCAAGTTCCACCACACAGTTGTAACCAAGAGGGAGCCAAGATGTGAAAAAGACCTGCATGTCATGAAGACCTGGGAAGCTGGTTGAACACTAGGATCTTGCACTACACCTGGATGGGAATCTTCAGAGTAAGGACATCTTGTGCTTACTCAAAACAATAATCCGCCCTTGAAGATTCTGTGTGCAGGGCCAGGTGTGGTGGCTCACGTCTGTAATCCCAGCACTTGGGAGGCCAAGGCCGGTGGATTGCCTGAGCTCACAGGTTTAAGACCAGCCTGAGCCAGAGTGAGGCTCATCTGGAAAAATAGCCAGGTGTTGTGGCAGGTGCCTGTAGTCCCAGCTACTCGGCAGGCTGAGGCTAGAGAATTGCTTGAGTCCAAGAGTTAGAGGTTGCTGTGAGCTGTGACACCATAGCCCTCTACTGAGGGCAACAAAGTGAGACTGTATGTAAAAAAAAAAAAAAAATTCTGCCACATTTTCTGGGGGCAAGACATGATTGCAAGAGGGACTTTACCTAACAATTGCAATCGGTGTAATCTGGCTTATTGTACCCTCAATGAATCCCCAACAATTAAAAAAAAAAAAAAATTCTGCTCAGAATGTTTGCTGAGGGACTTGGTCCACACCTTCCCAGAACAGCATCTCCGTCCTGTTCCAGCTTAGCCCTTCACGGTGGACTTCTGCTGGCCCTGGACTCTCAGGACTTCCTGCCACGCCTGTCTCCCTAGAATAATAGGGGCGGGGAAGGAGATAGTGCCTCAAGATAAGAGCACACAAAGCTTCCCCCTTCCACTTGAGCTCAAACAGCCACTGTCCCTGGGCTCGGGAAGGTCCCCAGCAGCAAAGAGAAACCAGAGGCAGGAGCTCACCCAACTTTACTTTCCCCGAGGAGGTGCCGAGTACCCACAGACAGTTGATTTTGCTCATTAGCAGGAATGGAAACCCAGGGAGGAATAAAGACAAACCAGTGGGCAGAGCTACACGAGTGAGGAGGTCAGGTCAATGGACAAGGGATCAAATTTCTTTACCACTGATTAGCCTTACCAGTCACAGATGCTTTCACAGGCCTGAAGGACCTCCTTTCATAAACTCTCTGGGTCATTGCTGTCTGTGTGGGTCACCCACCATCTGTCATTCATGAAGGGAGGGAGTGAGAGGCTGTATAAATGCTGGTTTAGAGCCTGGATTTAGGAACCTGGGTTCAAATCCTGGCTCTGCCACTTGTCTGTTCGACAGGGCATGTGACCTCACTACTCTGTGCCTTAGTTGCTATTGGGAATGGTGGTAATATATTTCTTGGGTGTTGTGAGGATTAAAGGAGCTAAAAATGTGGAAGCTCTCAGAACTACACTGGCATAACCTATTGTTACAGTCAGTGGTGGCCATGAGGGGGCAGTTCAGAGAGGGGGACTGACTTATGCAAGGTCCACGATTGCTAAGTGGCAGAGCCAGGCCAGGACTTTCTGTAATCACATGTTCTTTTTGTTTTGTTTTGTTTTTTGAGACAGAGTCTCACTCTGTCATCCTTGGTAGAGTGCCACGGCATCATAGCTCACAGCAAACTCAAACTCTTGGGCTCAAGCAATCTTCCTGCCTCAGCCTCCTAAGTAGCTGGGACTACAGGTATCTGCCACACCCTGCTAGTTTTTCTATTTTTAGTAGAGACAGATTCTCATCCTTGCTCAGGCTGGTCTTGAACTCCTGACCTCAAGCAATCCACCCACCTCAGCCTCCCAGAGTTCTAGGATTACAGGTGTGAGCCTGGCTTAATGGAATGTTCTTTCTGCTCCCTGGCAGGGCAGTGCTCCTCTACCCTTTTCTCTTGTTTCTCCCACCTTGTCTTTGGGGCCAAGCAGGATCACAGCATTCTGTGGCCTCTTAGTGCTGAAGGGCCTCTCTCGCCCTTCCTCTTTACCTCCTCCCTCCCTTCCCTCTAGGGAGGCAGGTGGAGAGGGAGCGGATGAGAGTGGCAGATGACAGTCTGATATCTTGATGCTTATTCCTTGTTCCTCTAATTCCAGACTTGGAGATCACAGTCCCAATCCGGCACTCACAGCACCTACCCGGGAAAGTGGAATTTGGAGTCTATGAGAGCGGCCCCAGGAAAAGTGTCTTTCCCCTCAGGACGGAGCTAAGAAGGGGAGACTGGAAAACAGACAGTACCTCCAGCACTGCAAGTGAGCGGCTGCCCCGGAAGTGGGGGTGGGGGGGCAACTGCAGAGGGAAAGGAGGTGACAGCAGGGGGCTTGCTGCTGGGCCCCAACTGATGCCCTTGGGCCTTGGGAAGGCTTTCCTATTCTGAGCCCAAGAGCTCTCCAGTGGGGTCTAGTTCGAGATAAGGAACAATTAGCCTGTGAGGTTTGTTTTATCCTGGGAAGCCAGGTTGCATGATAATAATTACTCTTTCCTTTTTCTAAATAGCAGACCCTACTAGTAATAGTTAACTTGTATTGAGCATTTACTATATGCTAAGCCTCTGCATAGAGTAACTAATTGAATTCTCAGAAAACCTCTATTAGATAAGAACTGTCACCTCTACTTACTGAGGGGGAAGCTAGTGAGGCCTAGGGCCTTGTCTTAGATTAAAGAGCTAGCTAATATGGTATAGCTGAGATTTGAATTTAGGCAGTCTGGGTCCAGAGCCAAGACTGTTGGCTACTATTCTTGCTGCTTCTCCAATTATGGTAAGGGAAGGAGAGGGCATGGGAGTCAGAAACATTAGAAAACAATGGACTCAAATTTGAGAGTTTCAGCTTTAAGGGCGGGTTGAGGATCTAATTAGGAAATGTCTTCCTTTCAGCTTGAAAGCTTGAATAGGCGTCTGATTGCAACAGACAATACAGGCTGATGGGGGCTTGGTTTTCATATCCAGGGCAGTGTTAGCTGACTCCAGACACACTGGCTTCACAAACAGAATAGATTTTCTCTTCTTTCATACGTTTCCAGTTAACAAAACAGCTAGGAAAGAAATAAAAGAGAGTGAGAAGCTGAATGTTAGGAATCTGGTCTCCTTGAATGTCAGGCAGAGAACCCCAAAATGCATGTTGGAGCAAGAAGGTCATTAACCCAGGAGTTCTTTATCTTTTCTGCATCACAAACCCCCTTGAGAATCTGATATGTGTGTATGGTCTGGATCTGTTTCCCAGACAAATGTGTGCGCACACCCATATACACACACTATTTTGCCCATCCACAGGCTTAGGTCGAGACCCTCTGAACTAGTTTCCCTCCTTACTTTATAGGCGGGGCATTCCCAGAGAGGAAAACAATTTTGTCCAAAGTCACACAGCCAGTCAATGGCGAACATGGGAGTAGAATCCAGCTCTTTTCTCTTTCATGTAACAGAGCCGCAGCCTGTCACATGACCACCTGGGAAGTCTAGACTAGACAGAGGAGAAAACTTTCCCTTACAAAGCGGGGACAATAATATACATCCCCTGAACCCCAGGGCAATTTGAGATTTTTGACAAGCTCAGAACTGGGAGACTTTTTTCAGGGATCACAGATGGCAGAGAGAACAAGGGGCAGATGGCTGTCTCTCAGACATGTGGAGGAGGAGAGGAGAGGTAGAAGCGTCTCAGGGTGAGAACAGAGCATTCCAGGTGGGGCAGGAGAGCAACAGCTGGAAATTTAACAAGACAAATGCAAAGTACTCATTTTGGGTGCAAAGTAATTGCATATATTTTATGTACTTGTTTAACTTTAGGACAGTATGGTATAAGGACAAGATGGAAAGAATGAACCGTATACTTTTTACCTTGTGCAGTGGTTTATTGCCTAGGGGTGGCTAGCTCGTTTGTTGGAAATGTTATTGAATGACAGACCAGTGGATTTTACTCTACTTTGTGGCTGTAGCCTGCACCCAGGCCCTGTTATACAGTTTTCACCATCTATTGCCATGCTAAATCTTAGTGGCTTGCACACAGCCGTTTATGCCGGATCCTACAACTTCGGCAGGACTCGGTGGGGATGGTTCATCTGCTTTCATGTGCCTTCAGGTGGGATCACCTACACAGCTGCATTCAGTTTTACGTTTGCCTTGGGCTGAAGCGTCCAAGATAGCCTCTTCTCCTCCAGGATGAGAGATCCTCTCTACACATGGCCTTCAATTCAGTCTTTAATTCTTATACCAAGAAGATCCAGAGAAGAAACAATTCAGGAGGACAAGCTTCCATGTGCAAGTGCCTTATCAAACTTTGGCTTGTATCACACTTGCTAGTGCCATATTGGCCAAAGCAGGACTCATGGCTAAGCCCACTTGAGGGAGGGCGGAGGCTTGGATACGGAAGAGGGGTGCTCACTGGAGGTCACTAGTAATTAGTCCGTCATCTTGAAATTGGTGACAGTGATGATAAGTAGCTACTTCCATTACTCAAATGCTTACTGATTGCAGCCCTAATGCCAAGCATGTCGCTGTGTGGTCTAATTCCTTATGACAATGCTGTGACTTTCTAGATAAGAAAATGGAGATAGAGAGGGTGGGACCCTGGGTCCCAGCAAGCAAGCAGAAGGTCTGGGATTCATGTCTAGATCCTTCTGTGCTCTTCTCTGTGGGGACATACTGTCTTCCAAATAGAAATAGCTCCCAGGACAGGGAGGAAGAGTGAGGATGGCCCAGCTCTGATCCACCAAATGTCCCCTAATCCCCAGAGTCACACCCTGAAAATAGCACTATTTTTATTGCTGTGCAGCTGTCATCCCTTGGAGCCATAGAAAAATAGTTGCAAGTTAAATCTAGTTATATCTAAAAAATTCAACCCAGGATATTAGTGTTATGTTTAAGAGAACAAAAGTTTTCATTTTAGAAAGACTTTTGGGAGAGGTCTGTAGCTCAGTTGGCAAGGGCGCTGGCCACATACACCGGTTGAAGCCTGGCCTGGGTCTGCTAAGCAACAATGACAACTGCAACAAAAAAAAAAAAAAAAAAAAGGTAGCCAGATGCTGTGGTGGGCGCCTGTAGTCCCAGTTACTTGGGAGGCTGAGGCAAGAGAATTGCTTGAGCCCAAGAGTTGGAGGTTGCTGTGAGATGTGATGCCATGGCACTCTACCTAGGGAGACAGTTTGAGACTCTGTCTCAAAAAAAAAAAAAAGAAAAAAAAAGAGACTTTTGACCTTCTCTTAGGTTGTTTGTTCCAACTTTCTTAAAGGTCATATTATACTTGTAGATGGACGTACCTTTCCTCATTCTTCTACCAAATATCAAGGACAGCTCTGTGTATACTGAGCTAGACTGTGTACCAGAGACACAAACACGGAGAAGACCCAGGATCTGTCTTTAGGGTGCTTGCAATGGATGAGAAGAATAGGAACAGCACAAGTTACATGCTTGTCTGTTCTGTCTTCCCTGAGGATAGAAGCCTGGTAAGGAGTGGGCACTGCCCTCCTCCTCCCCGGCAAGAGTGAAGATTATGAAATCTGGCGCCAGAGCCTGCTACCATCTGTGCATCAGGCAGAGGGTGGGGTGGCAAAAAGGTCATCAGCCTAGAGAGAGGGAGGGTAGGACTGTTGAATAACGAGCTTAAGTTCAGAGCCAAAGGTTGGGGTTAAAGATTTATGAATGTCACAGGAAGGGACAATGGGACCTTATGGGTAGGAATTTCCAGAGTCACAGAGCCAGTGCCCGTGACAGCTTTATACTTCCTACTAGTGGCAGATAACTTTCAAGAAGAGTATGGTTCATTGTGTCTTTCAGGTCAAGTGCCTGGCCTCTTACTAGAAGGTCAGTGTCTACTTGTGTGGTGCATGCCCATGTTTGCTGTGATTCCTGAACATATAAAGAACTGCAGCAATAAAATTAGTTTGCAGATTTTAGAAATGCAACCACACAACTGGGAAACAGAGCACCTCTGGTTCCTTGTCTGTCGACTTGGAGCACTAACATCAAATAGGATCTTTATAAGGGTTAAATGGCAATATGTTTTTGAAGCACTTTGCATGTGGTAAGTCTCCAGTAAATAGTTGCTATTAAGCCAAAAATGATCATCAAAATGTGGACCATTTCATTTTATGCTGAAATAAACACCGAACCCTAATGAAACCACATATTGAAGAATCTCAATAATAAGTGAACACTACAGTTCTGCGTTGTGTTTTAGCCTGAAAGAGTCCACAGCCCAGCTGAGTTTGTTTGTCTCCCTTAGGCAGCACAAGTAACCGATCCAGCACGAGGAGCCTCCTCAGCGTGAGCAGCGGGGTGGAGGGAGACAACGAGGTGAGGCCGGGCTCTGTCTTGTCCTAGGGGTTGTTTCATTGCAAGAGAGAGAAGAAGCCCAGTGAAGGAAGCCAGGCACAGAAGGTCGCACGCTGTAGGAGTCCATGTATCTGGACCCTCTGGAATGGGCACTCCCATAGAGACAGCCTGCAGCTTGATGGTTGCTGGGGGCTGAAGGGAGGGGGAACAGGAAGAAACTGCTTAATGGGGACAGGCTTTCCTTTAGGGGTCATGCAAATGTTTTGAGACTAGATAGAGGTGATAGTTGCACTGCATTGTGAATGTGTTACTGAATTTTACCTCAAAAAATAGAAAGAGGAAGGAAAGAGATAGAAATCCATTCTGACTAGTTGGGCCCATAGGGCATCTGCGGGAGGAAGCTGGTGAGTACTTGGGAATACAGGGGCAGAGATCGAGCTTAGGGCATGGATTAGCAGCAGCAGAGCAGGGAGGATCAGCATGTCAGAGGGAGGCTGGCCCCTGCTCTGAGGACCAAAGCTTCTTCTCATGCACAGCTGCTTTCCTCTCTCCCTGCACACTGCCTTTCCCTGCCTCTCCACCAGCACAGTGGCACAGCGCCCTTTGAGCAGAGAATAAGTAGCTGCTTACAGTTGAGGCCCCATTCCCAGGAGGCCAAATTTGGGTCAGTGTGTTTAGCCTGATCTGGTGACCCCTGGACAAGTAGGGGGGTGTCACATAAGTCACACCAACCCTGAGACTTCTGGGAAAGGGGCAGGGGTGCACAAGCTCCCAGGTGTGACTGATGTCGATGGGCCACTCACGCTTTGGACACCAAGTAATTAGAGTTCAGGGGGTTACTGATAATTTGGACCAGATGTCTTCCTCAGTGATTCCAGGAGGACTTAGAAAGCTGCCAGGCATTGCTGGGCTGATTGTAAGTTGTGAGCAGCCTTCAGCCAGGGCCTAAGGAGGGGTTGGGGAGCTTTTAAGGTATGGGTGTCCAGCTATGCTGGTTGCTTAATCTGATTTTCAACTTTCTTTCTTATCCTGTTTGCTGTAGGATAATGAAGTTCCCGAGGTTACTAGAAGTCGTAGTCCAGGTCCCATACAAGTGGATGGGACACCCCCTGCGCCTCTGGAGAGGCCCCCCCGCGTGCCTCCCCGAGCTGCCTCACAGAGGTAATCATTGAAGCTGATAGGACTTGATTTCCTCACTTTCTGAATTCCAGGGGAGAGTCGGACATGTAAGATGATTTAAGAATGAGTACGGAGCTAACTGAAATGCCTGCTTTTGACAAATTTCAGTGTGAACTCTTCATAATTTGAGCAATGCTTTACTTAGTTATAAAAACTTTAAATAGCAAATACGATATTTCATAGATGAAATATATTGAAAACTATCAACTTTTAAAATAATTGTTATCTGTTTGTCTAGAATTCAGCTCCCCAATATCTAATTTGCCTGTACTGTGGGCACAATGGCTGTTGGGAGGCAGGAGATAAGAAGGAATTGGAAATGAAAATGCAGGTGAGAGGTAGCATTTCGTGGTGGTGGTGAGCCTGGCTCACAGCCTGTGACCACTGTCCCTGTCTGGGGTCACACTTCCAGCAGCCACTTGCAGAACTTGGCCAAATTTGGGTCAGTGTGTTTATCCTGATCTGGTGACTAATGGACAAGTAATTTTAATTTTAAATTAAATTAAATTATTTAAATAATTAAAATTATTTGATTTTCATGTACCTCAATTTCCTGGTCTATAAAATGGGAATAATAATAGAACTTCCCTACAGAGTCATAAAGTCTGAGATATTGGCCTATAGGGAGAGCTCATCATTGTGAGTCATTTTTTTTATGTAGAAGAGGAGGAATGGAGATTTGGCCATGGGCATTATACTAAAGAGTTTGGCTAGTTTAATGGACTCTGATGGACATCTTTTTTTATATGGTGTTTAGGCCACTGGTGGAAACTTTTGTGGTCTTGTGGAATAACAGAAAAAGTGGTCAAAGCTAGCTGTGTATCTGCTGATGTGGAAAGGAGCCCTTGGGAATAAAAACCTAGGCTTGTTTTAGGAGATTAATTCATTGATGTTTAAAATAAAATGTATGTGTGTTGGTGGGGAGGAGGATGATAAAGAGGTAAGCTTTTTCTCAGCCAGGGTTTTTTTGTGTGTGTGTTTTGTTTTTTTGAAACAGAGTCTCACTTTGTCACTTGGGTAGAGTGCTCTGGCATCACAGCTCACAGCACCATCAAACTGTTGGGCTCAAGTGATTCTCTTTCCTCAGCCTCCTGAGTAGCTTGGACTACAGGCTACCACCACAATGCCCAGCTATTTATAGAGATGGGTCTTGTTTCATCCACCCACCTCAGCCCCCCAGACTACTAGGATTACAGGTGTGAGCCACCCAGACTGGCCCTTTGTTTTTGTTTTACATTTTGAACTTTTAAAAACTTAGATGCCAGGTGTGGTGGCTCACACCTGTAATCCTAGCACTCTGGGATGCCTAGGTGGATGGATCACCTCACCTCTCGAGTTTGAGACCAGCCTGAGCCAGAGCAAAACCTCATCTCTAAAAAAAATTAAAAAATAAAAAATAAAATATTTATATGGAGTTCATCAATAGAGTCAGTTGAGAAAGTACAACAAAGAAGCCTTTTTTCTGGTTTTCTGGCAGAGAGGCTGACTCTGTGCTAAGGATCTTTCTATTTCTCCCTTTGTTATTTACCACTTTGCAGGTGTTCCCAGCAACATTTATGCACTGGCCCTTGCGACTCAAATATCCCTCATGATACTCAACCAGGCTTGTTTCTCTGGTGCAGCCTGGAGGCACATGTTAGAAAATTAGTCCTGCAAGGAACCTTCACAATAATCTAGTCCAATCCCCTGAATCTACGTTATGTTCCATTGCTTGAAAACTATTATATTTTGGAAAAAGGGCTTATCAAGAGTGGTTATGGTAAAGAAATGCTATTATTTGTTGGGAGCTTACTATGTGACCAGTATTATGTTAAATATACTAAATATATTATTTCGTTTAATTCTCTCCACAACCTTGAGGGGTAGATATTTGTTATTATCCCATTTTGCAGATGTGGAAACTGGGGCTTGAGATTAGGATGAGACTGGCTTTGTGTAGCAAACCTGGCTACTCCTGGGCCCCAGACATTACGATACATCTGGCCAGGAAAGTCTAGGTATCAGGGGAGGAGGTCTAAGATCTGAGACCTTTTATTGCCAAAGATCAAGGAATTTGGAAGCAGTCCAATTGTGCCAAAATAAAAGAGTTGTCAAACTTGAAACTTTAGCTACACAGATTCTATGGGATTTTGTTAATGGAAGAGAAAAAGAGAACCACCAGGGAAACAGGTTCCAGAAATTAAAGGATAGAAACTGAGATGCCTGCAAATATGTAAATGGAGACAGCAGATGAATTATTTGGGGAGTTTGGGAGCATGTTGTGATAGACATGAGGAGAGAAAAGGAGGAAAACACTTTATGCAGAGGAAATGATGCTTGCAAAGAAGTCTGTAATTGAGAGAATGTGGGGTCTGTGTGAATTTGTGGTGTGAAAAAAGATTTGTGAGTATGAAGTTGTTTTGCATGTATGCAATTTTTGTAATAAAATGAGATCTTTGAGCAGAGAATAAACTGGGCCTCTCTCCGAAGTGGCCTCAATGCTTGACCTGCTTACAAACAGGAGAGGAGGCTGACCTCACTGTCCCCGTCTCCGCTCTCAGATCTGGGCATTGGCTGCTCCAGTTCTGTTGACCCACCAAGGACCACTGACAGGTGCATCTTCCACCCACCCCAGTTGTCTCTATCCTTATTATCCTGGTTCTGGTCCCATCCTCTGCTCACTCTGCTTACTGCCCCCAAAGCTGGACTTGCCATCAGCAGACAGACTCTAAGTCTCCATCTCAGCTGTCTCTTTCCATCTGCTTACTGGGATCTTCACCCAGGTGCCTCGCAGATACCTCAAACACAGCCTGTGCAAAACAGAATTCATTTCCCCACCCACCATTCTCTGCTTCAAGTCACCTTCCTCTGGCACATTTCCAGGCTGAGAGAGTGGCACCATTCCCTCCCTTCTCTGGCCCTACACCTGGAAGTTATCCTCATCCTACCTCCTTCCCAGCTCCCATGTCCAGTTCGTCTCTGGGCTCTTTCCATTCACTGCCCTTGGGCTGTCAGGTCCATCCTCTCTTCCATATGCAAGTGCCTCAGTCATTCTCAAAGGCCCACACTTCTCTCGCTGCCTCCAGGCACTCCCTCCTCCACGCTGCAGCCAGAGTACACTTTCTTGAACGGAAATAGCTGATGATGCCATTGCCTGGCATAAAAGGCTTGAAATTTAATCCTGTGTATTTCAATATCCTTTGGCTCTGCTTAGTGTCAAGACCCACCCCTCTCTGTATTTACCTGTGCTTCTCCCCTTAAGAAATCCCAATGAACTGTGCCGCTGAGTACTCTTTCTTTGTCTAGTCCGTTGTTCCTTTTGCATGGAATGCTGTCTTCCTATTCCCTTCCAATCTCTGCTTAGGAAACTCCTAAATATCCTTCAGGACTCAGTCCAGACATCACCTTTTCTGTGAAGCCTTCCTTAATGTTCCTATGTAGAATGAATCATCATCTTCTTCTGGGTCCCCAAATACATTCCACTCTGCAACCCTTGTGTACATATCTGTCTCCCCAGGTGAATGGTGAACCTTGTGAGGAGAGAAACTAGTTTTGATTTTTAAACTTTTTCTACTACCCCAGTGCCTAGCAACACACAAAGATGCGAACATAAATGTTCCTGCTATATGTTCCCCATAGGTCCTGAATGCTCCCTAACAAAATGCTCGATGTGGTTTTGCCTGTTGTCTGTCTTACCCACAGATGTAGCATCCTGAGGGCTGAATTCATCCTGGTTGTACTTACTATTATATCCCACACTCAGGAATAGACATAGTACACAAATGTTTGCTGAGAGAAAGAAGGCAGGAGGCAGACTAAATTTGCTCAGGGCACCACCTGAAAAGTCCTACTTCTTCCTATAAGGCCACAGTGCATAGGGCAGGCTGAGGAGCTGGAAGGAGACCATTCATTTGTTTTCACTAGATAATGCTCAATCCTTTAAAACCCTCTCCTCCCAGGATCAGAGAAGGACCTCTTGAGGTTGTCTGTGCTTATCCTTTTCTCCCTTTCTTGTTTCAGAGGTAGCCCCTTTTCCCCCAACTCTATTGTCATTTCCTTGACCTATGCAAAACTTGTGTTCAAGAGACATTTAGTAAATATTTACTTATTGATTCATTCAAGCCTCAAGTATGCAGCTCCACGGTAGCACAGTTCAATTGTAGCACCTGACAAAGCTCTCTTTCTTGACTTATTGACTTGTTTCCAAGAGAATTAAATATTGGTTTTACAGCACAAACATGGAAATGCCATCTGTAATCGTCAAACCTATCTGTAAATAGACTCACCCTCTTCTTCCCAGAGTGTCAGTTAGGACTATTCAAAAACCATCCAGAATAACATGGAGGGAGGCTTCAAGGAAAGCAAACACAGAATTGGGGTAACATTTGGTGATCCTCTGTGGACGTAGTCCTGAGGAGCTGACTTTGGAAATTCTCGATTTCTCTCTGAATAGATCTCCCTACTATAGTGTATCTCCTGTATGGTTGCCTGTTAGAATCATTGGTGTTTTAAAATCTAGATTTTATGATTATTTATGTAAGGTCAACAGATCAAGAGACAACTGCCATTGAAAAGAAAAGATAGATTGTTACAGTCACAGATCCGAAGAGGAAGGGGCACTCTATGCCATGGGTGGGGCACATGGGGAAACATCAGGGCTGGTCAAGAGGAGGTTGGGGATGAGGTAGGGAAATGTGGACAAGAGCTTTCCTTATTGTTTCCATAGGAGGAAACAGGGTAAGCAGATTTAGAATTAGCTACTTGGAATAATTTCCATGGGCTCTGAGGCATAGGGGCTGTCTCTATTTATCTGATATCTGATCCTGGGGGATAAGGGCAGGTAGATAGGGGCCTAAGGTGTGAGAGTCCTGTAAAAGTGATGGTTGGAGCACAGTCTGGATTGGTTGGTTTGCATATGAAAGGCCTGCTTGGTGCTCCCAGGCAGGCAGCTTTATTGCTATCTCTGGGAACTAGCTTACCCTAGAACAGGCAGTCTCTCCAGGGTCACCAAGGCTCTAAGATAGAAAATAAGAGGCATGGTTAATATACCTGCTTAGGGGAGGGATAATATGAAAAAGTCTTGATGCTTGAGCCCTATCCTCTAGAGATTATAATGGGATGGGTCTAGGTTGGGGGCTGGGAATGGGTATTTTTAAAAACTCCTCTGGTGATTAGAATATGCAGCCAGGATTGTGAGCCACAGTTAGCAGGTATGTCACTCAGACCTTTGTATGTGTGTCTTGTCTCATTAGTTGAGGAACGTGTCCTTTGCATGGTATATCAGTTTGCAACAAAGAACTATTTAATCAAATAGTTTTTGATCAGTTTGCCTAAGAACTATTTAATCAAATTAGTTTTTAAATAAAATTGCTTTATCTTTCGTTTCAGGCCTCCAACTAGGGAGATCTTCCATCCTCCTCCACCTGTCCCACCTAGAGGTCGCTGATTCCACCTCCTCAAAGTTGCCTACTCCAGAACTTTAAGACTTGCAGTTTTCAGCCTGTCAATGAGTGTTATGGCATGACTCCTGACCTTAGGATCCATTCTCATTTATCGATATTGTTGCAGCCCTGCTGGTTTGGGCTTTCCTTAAAGAAGACTTTATTAAGGAATGGAGAAGTGAAAAATTAAGGGCTTTATTCACCACCCCCAAGTATACTGGTCCATATACTTGTTTAATGAATGAAGACTTAATCAGAATACTTACCTCTAATTTGCCAAGTCGGAAGCCTCAAATGATTGGTCATAAATGTACTTTACAAGTGATTTTGCTGAAGTGAACTTATATTAGTCCAACCTAACTTTTAGAAGTGGTTAAAAGATTCCTAGTATTCAACTAAGAAGATAAGTAACCTAATTCTTTGTTTTGGTTTTTTTTTTTTTGAGACAGAGTCTCATTTTGTCACACTTGGTAGAGTGTCATGGTGTCATAGTTCACTGCAATCTCAAACTCTTGGGTTCAAGTGATTCTCTTGCCTCAGCTTCCTAAGTATCTGGGACTACAGGTGCCCACCACAATGCCCAGCTATTTTTTCTCAGGCTGGTCTTGAACCCATGAGCTCAGGCAATCCACCTGCCTCAGCCTCCCAGAGTGCTAGGATAACAGGTGTGAGCCACCATGGCTAGCCTAGTGACTTAATTCTAAATAATTCTTCTACTTTTATGTATATTCAGGAGGGTGTTTAAGTGCTAGGGCTAGTTATAAGCAACAAGCTGAAAAAGACTTTAGAGAGGGATTAGTACTAATTCTTATATAGCAGGCAAATCTGAGGTTTGACAGAAATCTGGAACCAAGAGGGTGCAGTTGATTAGATGAAGAGGTAGGTCTAGATCTGGGCCTCCTGATTCTAGGTCATCATCCTTTTCATTTCCAAATAGCCAGTCCCTCTCTCCCTCAAGAAATGCTCAGACGTATAAATTCATCAGTGACTGACTATTGGTCCTCCAGAAATTTCCTTTTTCCCTATCTGCTAGGCAGGAGACTACCAAGTTTGTTTTTTTTTTTTTTTTTTCAATTTGGGCATTTATATTTCAGTATGGTTTCAAAACAGTTATGTTGCCAGAGAACATCTAAAAATGCCTGGGACCCAAAAGCTTGAGGTGTCACAGACCCATTTATTGTTCTATATCATTTATAGGTCTTAGTTCTGGTCATAAAGAGAAAAGGGAGGATTCTTAAGTTTTTCTTTGCTGAAAGAGCTGAAGAGGAAGAAAAAACTTAAAATAAAAATACAGTCTGCCCTCCACATCCGTAGGTTCCATATCTGTGGATTCCACCAACCTCAGATTGAAAATATTTTGGAAAAAAAATTACACAAAGTTTCAAAAAGCAAAACTTGAATGTGTTGCACACCAAGTGTTATGTTAAATGCATGTAAATGAAGTGATATGTAGGCATTGCATTAGGTATTATAGAGAATCTACAGAAAATTTAATGTGTATAGGAGAATGTGCATGGGTTATATGCAAAAACTATGCCATTTTATGTAAGAGACTTGAGCATCTGTGGATTTTGGTATTTAGGGTCCTGGAACCAATCCTCACAGATACCAAGGTAGGACTGTAGTTATCTCTTCCCTTTTATACTTTTTATTCCCACCAGGCTTGGTAAATCCATTTGTGCAGAGGATGTAGAGCCTCAAATATGTCATGAATTTTGAGTCTCTGGCACATAAATCTACCTTCAAAGCATGGGTCCTTACTGATGCCTAAACCTACAGTAAAATTAGTATCAGAACTATTTCCTTAAAAAGTATCAGAAATCTTTTGTTTCTTGTGGAATTGTCCTCTATCCCACACAGAAACATGTATATAAAACCCACATTTCTAATGATCCCTGTAAGTACAGTTTTATAGGGTCCTTTTTGAACAGTTAAAGGTTCTTTCTCAATCTCAATCCTTAGTTCAGCAAACAAAAACTGCTATTGACGTTAACAATGTCTGGAATCTTGGGACGATTTTTGGTTCATTTAGTTTTTGACAGAAAATACACTGTTTGCCTTGTCTGTTGTGAGAGTGTTTGTACAAATTACCTTGTACAGGGCCTAGCACATAGAAACTATTCCGGAAGTGTTTCTTCAGGCGTCCATTTACTCTCCTTGCCCCTTATTTGGGAGAAATAGGGGAATGTGAGATAAGGAGAACAAGAAATTACAATGTGGTACGATTGTCCTTTCTGTTATTTATAGAATCTCTAGTCCCTACCTTAAGCAAACTTGATTTTGATAAAAGCAACAATTTTTTTTTAACATTCAGTACCTCTAAGCTCTCTTTTGATGCCAAATTTAGAATTTTATACATTCTCTGATGAACAATCATTTAGATCAATAATATAGCAAGACCTATTATCAGGCAATGGTGTTAGCCATCTTTGTATATACATCACTGTTTGTGTAATATTTTACTATTTTATTGCATTGTATTCTTATATGAAAATAAGTAGAAAACATAAAGTTGAAAGTGCTGAAGAGAAGCCTGGGTCTCATGAATGTGACGCTCTTGAAACATGGGTGGGACGATGACCAATGCCAAGTCCAAAGAGGCAGGTCTTTAACCCTCACTGGTGTTTCATTGAACATCCAGCCTGGTTAGTTATACTATACTATGTATGTGAAAATAGAAAAGGGAAGAATTTGAGAGAGGTGAAATTTTTCATTCTTTGCAAACAGAACTACTCATTTATAACACAAATTTATTCAATTTCCACATATTCAGCTCATTTGTACACATTTTCAGGAAAACATTATGTTATCAAACCATGGATTTTCAATACAGTGAGGATCGGAACATAAACTATAAGCTAGTGTCCAAAGAAACTATTAAAAGGTTTCCTACCTGGTGCTGAAACAGCTCTACTGCTCCATAGAAAGTGAGGCTCTTGTTAATTTCATTGCCCTTGCCTTTGTCCCTGAGGTAAATTGGCTTCTAATTCCTAGGCCAGCACTCTTCCTTCATCTTATATTAAAACCTGAGAGCAGATAGTCTAACTGTGTATGTAACAGGGTATGAAGACTAGGAGACCATGAACAAAGGGTGGTTGTTGACATCAAATAATTTAACTTGACATATTTAAGGATGTGAGTAATCCCTAATGTTTTGCCATAATTGTGCAAAGTGGCACAAAATACACTCTGCCCTCCACATCCGTAGGTTCCATATCTGTGGATTCCACCAACCTCAGATTGAAAATATTTTGGAAAAAAAATTACACAAAGTTTCAAAAACTTGAATGATAACTTCTATGAATATTTTTACAAGTCAAGCAAAGTTACATTCTACCCTTTTTTGTTTTGTTATTAAAAGAGAAAGGTCCCGGCACTCCTATATCATCTCAATAACTGGAATTTTTAGATCTTTTTCCCATATGCCCAGGAATTAAGTTGGTTTTCTATGCTCTTCCTTCAAAGAATAGTGTGTGGTTTTGCAGCTGGTTGGCAGAGGAAGCATTAATAACAGATTTATTTCTGAAAAAGGCAAGTGGCTAATTTAGATAATACTAAGAGATTCATTCTAAATATCAATCCTCAATTTTTAGGAATCAACCTATATAAATATTTGCTTTGATTTGATAAATAAATTATGTTCTGTTCATTTCCAAGAACAAAATTATAGTTATGAAGACTATAAAATGATCTTTATCATTCATCCCTGCTGTCACGATTCTATGTTCACTAGGGTGGTGAGAAGATAAGTATGTAGTTGTAAGATGTATTCTGAATTTGAAGGCACAACTTGCAATTCATTTTCTCATAAAAACAAAAATTTTTAGGCTAGTCTGTCAAAGCCCATTTAACCCACGATATAGGAGACAGTGGCTTAGCTATCTACGCAGCAGTGTAGGGAATGTATAGTGTAGGGAAGAGAACATTCATTGGTTTAGAAGTCAGGGATCTAGTTTTTATTTTTGGTGTGCTACTATCTTGATAAGTTCATATAACTTGACTACACCGGTCTGTGTTTTATTATCCATGAAGTGGAGAGTTGTGTGTTTGGTAACACTCCAGGTCCTTTGAACTCGGTAAGTCTTAGGCAAAGTGTGGAATCCTTTGTTCTGAAGAAGCAGGAGACAGTCTTACTGGAGTCACTACCTAATTGGCAGGGGTATTTTTATTATGTGGCAGCTACTGTTCCTTGTAGTCTTATTGTTATGACACATCAGATAAAAAACGAAGTGAGAGAATGAAATAGGACCTACACAAATTAATGGCCTTAGTTGTTTCTCCATCCAAGAACCAAATGTTTTAAGTGATGGCTTCCTAAAGAAAGAACTCAGAGTAAGTTCTTCCAAGTATAGAACATTTTAGGTAGGACGGAAAAGGTGGAGGTGGAAAGTGTCAGATAGCAATAAAAGGACTGTCGTCTCACTCTGCAGTAAATAACTGGCAAGACTAACAAAACAAAGTAGGAAGAAGAAACAATTAAAAAAAAAAAAAAAAAAAAAGGTAGCTGGTGATAGAAATCAGATGTTGTGAATCCATACCCCACGAGGTAAAAGGGATGATCATGTTTATCCAAATGCAAATAAAAGATTGAAGTTGTGATTTTTCTGGTTTATTGGTCATAAGCTCTTTCATGAAAATTGGATCTTATTAGAACTATTACAAAAAAGGACTAAATAGACATTAGATGAGGTAGACATCTCCTTTCATTGGCATTTTGCCCTCATCTTTCTTGGTGTGAGGGAATGAGGTCACTAATCTGGATGAAAGAACTGGTGAAATGAGCTATTTCAATGTTTTTCACTCCTTGGTTTGGTGAAACAGCCCTAATTTTGATAGTACCCATGAGCCCTGTTTTGTAGCCTTGAGGTCATCGGGCTTAAAGGATTTTTGAAGCCACACTTCTTTTCCTTTACTCAGTTACTTTATGTCCTTTATGTCCCTCTTTCCATACTTTACTGTTCTCAGACTTCTTCTACCTGATGTCATTTATCAGTGTCATTCTCCTAGTACCTACGAAAGTTCCTGACACAGTAGATGTTCAAAACATAGTATTAATAGTTGCATGAATAGTCCTGCCTGCTCTTCCCTCCATTATACTCCCCCAAGTATTTCACTAAACTAGTTTCTTTCCCCTCATTGCCCATTGCTTTTACTGCCTGTTGATCATTTGCAAAGCTGGTTATATTTTGTGCAGTTCTTTTTTGTACACTGTCATGCCAATTCTCTTTTGTGTGAGTAGTTTCCTAGTTTTAAGTCTGCCTTCCCTAAATGAATACTTTATACTTTTTCTTGGGCTCTCTCTATCTCCAAGCATTTGCCAGCCCAGTGCTCCCTATAACACACAGCAAATGCATACTACCTCAAGTCTGTGGAGACTAGTGATAGATGTTTAAGCAAGAAATGATGCATCCATCTTAATGCAGCACTTACACTGCTTGTTCTTCAATTGCCCATCATCACTTCATTCAAAAGCAGTGATTATTCATTCAAAGTATTTACTGAGCTTCCACTATGAGCAAGTCACCGTGCTAGGTGCTCTGGAGGATATACAAAGATGTATAAAATGCCTCCTCTGATTTCTACAGCAATTATTGGTGTATGATTCATTCAGCAATTAATCATGCCTTATGATGTCTCTTACACTATCTAAAAAGCAATCTCTATATCCTGCTATGCTATTTGACTTTTAACTTGTTAATGTCTTTATTCTTTCATTCAGCAAATAGTTGTTGAATATCTATGATGTGACAAGCACTATACCAGCAGCTGGGATAGATATATAAACAAATGTTAGTCCCTTCCATCAAAAAAAGGTCAGAATATACAAGAGGAAATGTGAATAGTTAAGTAATTATATCATAATGAGGCAAATGCAATTGGAATTCCAAAGAAGGGATGCTCAGCTTCCCAAGGGCATCAAGCAAGGTTGATTATCACTGAAGAGGTGATAATTCACCGAGGCCTGGAAGGGTAATATCTAATGGACAATGAGAAGCAGGGCAATCTGCATAAAGGGACTATCAAGAGCAAAGGCATGGAGGCAGGAAAGAACATGGTATATTTAGGAAATATAAGGGTGAAAGCAGAGTGTAGAGATTAGTGGGAGGTAAAGTTGAGGTAAATTGAGGTCTGATTATGCAGGTGCATGTTAGGCAACTGATTTGAACTTTCTCAAGGAATTTTTTTTTTATTACATATTTAGCATATGCTCACTGTAAAAAACATCTGAACATTTATAGGCACTTACAAAGTAGAACATGAAATTTTACTCTATTTTTTTCAACTTTTAAAATTTAAATGTACCTCTTAGACATCTTTTCATGCGAGTATGTACCTATTGCATTTTACAAAATGGTTGTATGAAGTTGGTAGACCATTAGCAGTGGAAGAACCAATTATGGAAGCAGATGCTTGGGTCAGGTCTTTCAGCAAGCCACTTAACCTTTCTGTGCCTCAGTTAGGTGTCTGTAACATGTGCTTACTAACACGACCTGTTGGATAGGGTTTTTGTGGAGGGTTAAGAAATTAATACAGTACATGCAGAGTTCACAATAGTGGCTGGCAGATGAGAGAATCTTAGTGGTGATTAGATGATTTATTTACCTAATATTCAAGAAGTGTTAAACAAGAGAGTGACATCATCTGGTTTCTTTTTTGAAACATCACTCTGGCACCTCTGCTTCTTCTCTGGGAAGAAAGATCAGCGGCAGGGATCCTGATGCAATACGTACAATGATGTGGAAGATTGATACTGGCAAGAGAGGAAAAATTAATTCTTGAAACTTTTAAGAGACCAAACGCTAGAAATTTGTTGACTGCTTATGGTTGGGGAGCCAACCAGTCAAGCTCCAGATTTTTGGCTTAGAGGATTGTGTAGATGGTGGTGCTACACGCATATACTTTTTTGAGTTCTTACTGTGGGTCTGGTACTGTTCTAGGTACTCTGAGCTTACTTACATTCCAAAGGGCATTTATGACCGTGAATGGGAGACCCACAGATTCTAAGTAAATGAATAAATGAACAAGGATTTCAGTCCGGCCCAGCATGTCCTGATTGAATAGTGTGCGTGGGGGGCGGGGCGCGGTGTCCAATAAACATTCAGTGACTTTAAAACACTTATCCAACCCTGTGCAAGTTTCACAATCTCTCATAATGATAACCGTAAGGAGCCCGTGATTCATCCACAGTGGTACACGAGTGCCTGAAAAGGGTTACTTGATCTGATCCCTCAAGCTCGAGAGGCTGCTGGTCAGACGATCAGCCCTATTTGGCAGTCGGGGAAAGCTAAGTGTTTTGGCCAAGGTCACACAACCCGAAGGGCCAAGAGCGTCCGGGGCAGCTTCGGCCTTGAGATGCGGGTCAGGCTGCCGCGCGGAGCGCGTGGCCACAGGGTACCAGGTGGCGGGGCGCCCTCCCTCCCTGTCCAGGCCAGTCTCGCCGCGGCTCCCAGGACCGAACGCGCTGGAAGGCGGAGCTGCACCCTCCCTCGGTCGGCGGCGGTTGCGGCCCCGCGTCGCGAGGCACTTCCGGCGTGTGCCGGGGTGGCCGGATGACGTGGCTGAGTCAGAGGAAGAGGCAGAGGAGGCGCGGGGGGCGGGGAGGCTCGGGAGCGGGCGGTGACGGCACGGCGGCGGAGGAGGCAGCGGCTGGGCCCGGGCCCCGTGCGTCTGTCCGCGTCCCGTGGATGCGAATCGGCCGCGAAGGAGGCGGCGGCGGCGGCGGCGGAGGCGGAGTCGGTGGGCCGGCGCCGAGCGGGTGGGAGAGCGGAGGATGAGGCCGCTGCCGGGCGCTCCCGGCGTGGCGGCGGCCGCCGCGCTGTTGCTGCTGCTGCTGCCACCTCGGGCCCGGGCGGACGAGCATGAACACACGGTGAGGCTCACCGCCGCGGCAGGCCCGGCGGCCCGGTGGAGCCCCCACGGCTGCCGGAGGGCTCCTTCCGGTTGGGCCTGGCGGAGCGGGAACCCCGGGGCTGGGAGGAGGCATTTCCGTGCGCTCCCGGGACAGGGCTCCGCTTCCCCGAGAGCTTGGGCCACCTTCCCCCGACCCGGACCTAAATGGCGCCGCACTCCTGGGTCTGGGGGCCCTGGGACCCCGGGGGCAGAGAAGGAGCCCGAGGAAGGTCTGGGTTTACCCGCCTCCGAAGCGGGGTCCGCGGGCAGGAGGGGCGCCGGGCTATTGCCCCCCTAGGAAGGAGACTGTTCTCTGGCTGCCGGGGACTACGACACAGCGGAAGATGGATGCATCGCTATTACCCGTCATACACTAACCAGGAAATAATCCACCACTTTATAGTCCTCTCCGCCTGCCTTTTTTTTTCTCCTACCCAAACCGGATTAAAACCTTGGGGTGGCGACCGAATTAATAAACTTGAGGCAAAGAGCCGTTTACAACAGTACGTGCACTCAAATTACGAGCACTCAGTTTCAAGGCCTTGTAACTTTCTTCTCGTTCTCTTCTAGCCCCTAGATGAATCCCCCACCCCCAGAGCTCTCTAAACTAGGGCACCTTCTGACAGTAAAGAGTCTTTTTGAGTTTCCCAGTCTGCAGGCTTCTTTTGCATTTGGCCGATAGTTGATTGGCGGTTTGTGTAATTGGTGTTTTCACATCAAAGCGTGGATGTTAAAGACTCTTCAAGTGGCTTTCCCTTAATTATGGCTGTAACTCGATGGCTGTCGGAAGGGTAGACGTAGACGGGAGCAAGGCAGGAAAGTCAAGTGAATTGAGAGGTTGCTTGGCGAGTAATTGTTTTATATACTTTAACATTAATGATATAATTTTGCAAGCTGGTTGTGTATATTCTAAATCTGAAAGATTTGGAGGACTCTTGTTATTGCTGATGAGCCAGGAAATGAAGCAATCGTCCTTGTCTATTCAAAGGACCCTGTTTTTACATTTTATTTGTAATTAACAAAATTTTCCTTAGTTCTTAGGTTAGCTGGGCTTTTATTTAACCAATAAAAACTCTGAAGTTTTGGCTATTCTACCTTTAGTCACAGCCAGGAACTTCTTACCTGTGTATGGTATATATTTTTTAGAGATATAAATCCTGAATTGGCGACATATGTTTGTGCTATATTTGTGACTTTTCACCTTAAGATAATTTTGTTCAGATGTTAAACAGTTAAATTAAAAAGATTTCCTTTTGTTTATTCTGTCCGGTAACTTGTCTCAAAGTGTTAATATAAGAATTTTTACAGTTTGTCATAATATACAGGAACCATGTATAGATTTAAGTCTTTGATTACTTTTAAATTTACAGTGGGCGTCCTTTGGTTAATAGTATTATTACTGATATATTTTTTCAATTTCTTTTTAACACCTGGGGAAAGTTAGGACCCTAGGAAAAGTTAGGATTTAAACTCAGAACTCTTTTCTTAACTACAGTCCCACCACATAGGCATATAAGGTTGAAAGTAGTACTTTATTATACTTTTTTATTTTGTGTTTTATACTGTTATAAATAGGAAAAACCATTAATTAAAACTTTATATAAATCAAGTTATATAAAGCCCTTAGAATAATTTACAAATTTAAAGTGTAAATGCCAATTTCAGTGAAATTTTATTGCCAGGAACATTGTTATTCTAGTAATTGAATATAAAATATTTGATGAAAGGTTTTTGTAGATGTACACAGAAGAGAATAAGGTATTTATGAGATGATTGTTGGAGATAAAAAATTTAGAATTGGGGTGGCGCCTGTGGCTCAGTGGGTAGGGCACCTGTCCTATATAGGGTGGCAAGTTCAAACCCGGCCCGTCCAAACTACAACCAAAAAGTAGCTGGGTATTGTAGCGGGTGCCTGTAGTCCCAGCTGCTGGGAAGGCTGAGGCAAGAGAATCGGCTAAGCCCAGGAGTTGGAGGTTGCTGTGAGCTATGTGACTCCACAGCACTCTACCGAGGGTGATCTCTATACACACACACACACACACACACACACACACACACACGAAAAGTTTAGAATTGGTGTCATTTCATGTCTACATTGAACTGTTCTCATTTGGTTACCCATTATTAAATACATAGTACTTATTAAAAAGCAGGGGGGGGAAAAGTTACGGGAAGATATAGCATTAAAATGTAACATTCAGATAAAGTCATTATTTTTTGTTAACTAAAATCTTTTACTAGATTTATTGAAAGTATTTTTCTTTCTTTCGTTTTTTTTTTTTTTTTGAGACAGTCTCACTATGTCACCCTCAGTAGAGTGCTATGGCGTCACAGCTCACAAGAACCTCAAACTCCTGGGCTTAAGTGATTCTCTTGCCTCAGCCTCCCAAGTAGCTGGAACTACACGCACCCACCACAACTCCTGGCAGAGGAGGTCTCACTCTGGCTCAGGCTGGTCTCTAACCTGTGAGCTCAGGCAATCCACCCACCTTGGCTCCCCAAGTGCTGGGATTACAGGTGTGAGCCACCAAGCCTGGCAGAAAGTATTTCTTGAAAACTAGGCTTTCATCTTAACCAGATGACAGTACTTAGAAGGTCAAGTGAGTGAGGTTTTTACCTATCCCCCCCCCAAAAAAAAAAAAAAAAAAAAAGGTGAAGAGACAAATTGGAAGATTTCTGCATAGGTATTTAATAAATACTTAAATTGGAATTGAATTATTAATTAAAGAACAGTTTTGAGAAGCTAAAGTATTCTCTTTAGTTTAACTTTCTGTCAACATTGTTTCCATATAAAGATATTCTAGCAATAATATGCTAAGCATTGTTGTAAGGGCTTTACAAATAATTAGCTCATCTTAAATATATTAATAACCTATGACGCGATTGTTATGCTCGTTTAATAGATAAGGAAACTGAAACCAGAGAGGTTAAGTTACTTGCATGATGCTACACAGGCAGTAGGGCTAGAAGTGGTGGGATTTGAACCTAAGCATTCTGTGTTAAGTCTGGGAGCCAAGATATGGTCACAAACAGTCCTCAGTCCTGAAAATACGATGGTAAAACACTTAGTTTTAAATTGAGTAGTCTCTTTATAGATAAAAGTGCTCCGTAATGGATTATTATGGAAGAGATAATTTGGTTTAGCATTAAAGAGGTGCCAGCTTGACTTCATGGACTTATTCCCTGAACAGTCACACACAGGCCTATACTTGTTTTAAGATCTGCTGTCACCATCATGAAATTTTAAATTTTTGAACAAGGAGTCCTATTTTTTGTTTTGCACTGGGTCCCACAAATTATGTAGCTGGTCCTAGGAAGGAACAGCTACTTTATGCCATTCTACTTTATGCCCCTTTTTTCCTGTTACTATACCTACTGCATTAGAATTTAGCTGGCCATGAGACTCATATGGTATTTTTCATGTACTTATTTATATGAAATTCTTTTCATATTCCCTGAAGAATGATGAAAAGGGAAAATGCTATTGACTTGTATAGTATTTATAAACATCTAGAATACATAAAAATGTGTTCCTTTTAATTTGTAAAATTTGAATCATATGACATGATCACATGACATTGTTTGAAATTAACATTTAAGAGACTCTTTAGAATGAAAGGTCAAGACCAGGCCTCTTTAGGCTCCACACCTGTAGCTCAGCAGCTAGGGTGCCAGCCATATTCACTGGAGCTAATGGGTTCAAACCCAGCCTGGGCCTGCTAAACAACAAGGACAACTACAACCAAAAAACAGCCAGGCATTGTGGCGGTTGCCTGTAGTCCCAGCTACTTGGGACGCTGAGGCAAGAGAATCACTTAAGCCCAAGAGTTTGAAGTTGCTGTGAGCTGTGATGCTACAGCACTCTACCGAGGATGGCATAGTGAGACTCTTGTCTCAAAAAAAGAAAAGGAAAAGGCCTCTTTAGAATGAGTGAAAGGTACCGTATATACTCGAGTATAAGCCAACCCGAGTATAAGCCGACCCCCTTAATTTTACCCTAAAAACTGGAAAACTTAGTGACTCGAGTATAAGCCGAGGTGGAAAATGCAGCAGCCACTGGTAAATTTCAAAAATAAAAATATATACCCAAAACAATTACAATAATTGAGGAATCAGTAGG
>CAUYPK010122262.1:0-11733 GCA_963574355.1 Loris lydekkerianus
TGAACATAAATACATTCAGAAAAGGAATCAGACAATTGCTACATTGAAATATTAAGCAATAATAATAATAATGCAAAGAAAGTAACATTCACATTGTCAAATAAGAGTATGTCTATTATAGAATGCTTTGACTCTGAGATTTAGTATGGGGTCATCAATTAACTTATTATTATTTTTTAAGTATCAAAAATAGACAACTAATATTTATAAATAAAAGTAAAAGATAATTTCAAAAAAAGATTATGCTAAATCTTATAGACAATAGAAAAAGAAGAAATAGTTCAAAATCATTCTACTTGATCTGGGTACACCTGATATTAAAATTAAGAGAAAATATATTATTATAAAGAAGAAATTACAAACACATGTCACTAATAAATGAGGATACAATATCCTAAACAACATATTAAAAAGTTGAGTTAAAAATTAATGTTTAAGTAATGTACTTTGGTCAAAATTAAAACCAATTATGTGAAAATTGGGCACTGTTTTCTTTTCTTTTCTTGTTCTTTTTTTTCTTCTTTTCCTTTCTGTCACCCCTTCCTTCTTTCTCTGTCTGGTCTCCCCTTCCCCCATGCCCCATCATGTCATTAATTGTCATTAATTGTCTTCATATCAAAATTGAGTACATAGGATTCATACTTCTCTACTCCTGTAATGCTTCACTAAGAAAAATGTGTTCCACCTCCATCCAGGTTAGTACAAATGCTGAAAAAATCTCCATTTTTTTTTAATGGCTGAATAATATTCCATGGTATACATATACAAATTACCAATCTATTCCTGGCTTGAAGGACATTTAGGTTGTTTCCACATTTTGGCAATTGTAAATTGGGCTGCAATAAACAGCCTAGTACAAGTATCTTTATAATAAAAGGGTTTTTTTCCTTCTGGATAGATGCCCAGTAATGGGATTGCAGGATCAAACGGGAGGTCTAGGTTAAGTTCTTTGAGGTTTCTCCATACTTCGTTCCAAAAAGGTTCTATTAGTTTGCAGTCCCACCAGCAGTGTAAAAGTGTTCCTTTCTCTCCACATCTGTGCTGGCATCTGCAGTTTTGAGATTTTGTGATATAGGCTATTCTTGCTGGGGTTAGGTAATATCTGAGGGTGATTTTAATTTGCATTTCTCTAATAATTAAGGATGATGAGCATTTTTTCATGTGATTGCTAGCCATTCATCTGTTGTCTTTGGAGAAAATTCTATTCTTCTCTCTTCCCCATTGATGTATGGGATTGTTGGGGGTTTTTTTCTTGTGAATTAATTGAAGTTCTGTATAGATCCTGGTTATTAAGTTTTGTCTGATTCAAAATATGCAAATATACTTTCCCATTGGGTAGGATGTCTATTTGCCTTGGTTGTTGTCTCCTTGGCTGTACAGAAGCTTTTCAATTTAATTAAATCCCATTTGTTTATTGTTGCTGTTGTAGCTATTGCCATGGCAGTCTTCCTCATAAAGTCTTTCCCCAGGCTGATATCTTCCAGTGTTTTTTCTATTCTTTCTTTGAGGATTTTTATTGTTTCATGCCTTAAATTTAAGTCCTTTGTCCATCTTGAATCAATTTTTGTGAGTGGAGAAAGGTGTGGGTCCAGTCTCAATCTTACATGTAGATACCCAGCACTCCCAGCACCATTTATTGAATAGGGAGTCTTTTCCCCAGTGGTCGCCCTTGTTTGGCTTATCAAAGATTAGGTGACTGTAAGTTGTTGGTTTCATTTCCTGCTTTTCTATTTGATTCCAAATGTCTTTATCTCTATTTTTGTGCTAGTACCATGCTGTCTTGACCACTATGGCCTTGTAACACAGCCTAAAATCCAGTATGGTGATACCCCTGGCTTTGTTTTTATTACTAAGAACTGCCTTACCTATATGTGGTTTTTCTAATTCCATACAAAATGCAGAATCATTTTTTGCAAGTCTTGAAAATTGGATGTTAATATTTTAATAGAGATGGCATTGAATCGGTAAATTGCTCTGGGAAGTATAGACATTTTAACAATGTTGATTCTTCCCAGCCATGAGTATGGTATGTTCTTTCATTTGTTAAAATCTTTTTTTTATATCAATAGTTGATAATTCCTCTCATCACTATATGTTTTCTACAACAACCAAAGTTTAGTCAGACATTTTTTGGAAATACACAAGATCTGTTCAGGTAGACTTTCAGAGGCTGCTTAGCTTTTCTGATACTTTATCTCTCCCTCTTAATAATGGAGATAATTGCACAATACTTGCCACTTTGACACATTGAGTTCCTGTTGCTAAATATTGTAGGTCCATAGGTTTAAGATGCGCCCATGTATACTTAAAGTATTATGATTGTCAATTTAATAGTTTTATAGTTTCACAAAGAGTATCCTCATGCCTGCTTTGAAAGATTAATGTTTGTTTCCATTTGGAAACTTTTGTCTGAGAGTTAACATGAACGGTATAGGAGAGCCAGGGGGCCGTTAGACATCATAAAGATAGCACTATAAATTGTAATTACTAACTTGAGCATGTATTTGCTCCAGTGAAATATAACCCACCATTTATGTTCCACTTCTAGCTGAGAAATATGGTCAGAAACATAAGCAGAAAGGGACATTTTTCAACACCTGTTAGGAATGTATGCAAAATACATTAAATGAAACTCATGAGGTAAACAGCATGGATTCCCAAAGCAACTGAGAGTATTTCAAGCAGCACACTTGGAAGAATACTATCTCTTGTATTATTTCATCTCACTATGAGTCTACTGATATAGAACAGTGAAAAGGAGGCTGACAAACAGGGAAGGTTGAGAAATTGAAATAAATTATTTTAGATTAATTCTTACTTATGAAGTAAATAATAAAAATAGTATTTTAGAATATTTTTAAAGAGAATGGTTTTCCTTAATAAGTGATTAGAGCTTTAGAAGGAGAGAATCTTCTTTAGATTTTAATAATAAGATTTTAAAAATATTATTGCTCTGAGAAAGCATATGATGAATTTTAATATGAGTTCTCATACTACATTGCATGGAAAAAATTGTGCAAACCTTGCTTTTTCTTCAATGGCAAATTGCCTAGTATGTCAACAGATGCCTTTCAAATACCAAACATTAAATTAATATAGCCTCTCAGCAGGGCTCTGTTATATTAACTCATACAATAATTTGACCTGCAGATTTACAAAACGATTTTTTTTTTTTTTTTGTTACTTTGGCTAGCATTTGCACTGTTGACCCTGCAAAATCTTATTATTATACGAAGAACAAGACATTTAGAATTTTAGAAAAGTACAATTGAGGTTGAAATGATTATTTTCGAACTATATATCTAAATTTAAAGCTAGTAAAGTTTTTCGGGTATAAATTCATGAACAATAAATCTAGAATAATGTATGCATTGTTGTATTACATGGTGAATTCTTGTTACATAGAGAATAAATTAGTTGATTATTGTCAGTTTTTTAAATTTGCATACATGATTATTATTGATGTCTTTCATTATATTTCTAGAAATACAACAAAAAATATGTTATCTAACCTGATAATCCATTTTGGAGACTTTGTGTGTGTTTATTACTACTATTTTCTCTTTCTGGAAATATTCGACTGGAGGATCATTAGACTTCTCCTGTCCTTCCTGATCTCTTCTTATTGCTCAAGAACTTTGAAAAAAAAAAAAAAATGGATAAAAGAATAGAACTCAGTATCACCATTCCAGGACCTCAATGAATATACCAAAGAAGTAGTGGACAACCTTTTTTAGCATTGAAATTAGAGCATGGTGGGAACCCAATGCTAAATAGAAAAATCTCTTCCAGACTTACTAAAAATGATGTCATATTAGAAGAATTTTTCACTTGCCAAGACATAATTCACATTTATGCAAAAGCAGTTCAGTGTTATATAAAATAAATGAAGAGATTCCTTTTTCAAATCTTTAAAATATGTTGGCAATAATATGACAGGATACAAGTTATTGGTGAAGGTATTTTGTGGGTAACTTGGCATCTTTTGCTGCAGTTAAAGGTCTTTATTCTTATACTAGGGCAAGTGAAAGTTATAACTAATGAAAAGTCTATAGGTTGCTGGTCTTCATTCTGACTCCTTCCCAGTAGGAATTTAAAATAAACCAGACATGAGTAAGTCATATCTTAAATCAAAATGGAAGTACTCTAACCTAGTACAGTAAGGTCTAGAATGTAATTTGTAACATGGAAAATACAGGCAATCCTATTCTAGAAATATATTTTATCTCCAAGAAGCAACATTTTTTAGAAAAATAGAGGAATAAAAAAATATTCACAGCCATAATAATGGCACCTGTAAAAGACAGGGATTATGTAGGGGAAACTGCTGTGATACCCCTCCCCCCATGCTAAGTTGTTTTCACCTAAGCCTGTTTTCTGCATCCCCTGACCTTTAGTATAAATTTGTTTCCTGTCTAAGAGACCCAAAGAGTCACGAGAATAGTCTAAAAGCTGTGTATGTGCAGGAAGCCAGCAAGTGGCCGCCAGGAGAGAGTAAATTTGTGATGATGGATGACACAAATGGCAATGGTATGATAATACCAGGCCAAAGGGTTATGGTAAAGAAGCTCTAGATTCCTAAGGTCACTTGACGTCAGAGGCAAGGACTTGCTTAAGGTCTGTCGTTTTACAAGAATAGTTTGCAGACACATTGTAGTCTGTTTTCCATGTTCCTTTTTTCACTGCTGATTTTTTTTTTTTTTTTTTTTTTTTCCTGAGACAGATTTCTCACTATAACGCCCTCGGTAGAGTGCTGCGGTATCACAGTTCACAACCTCAAACTCTTATGCTTTAGTGACTCTCTTGCCTCAGCCTCCCAGTAACTGGGACTCCAGGCACCCGCCACTATGCTCGGCTGCTGTTATTGTTGTTGTTATTGTTGTCATTGTTGTTTAGCAGGACCTGGACAAGTTTGAACCCACCGGCTCCAGTGCACATGACCAGCACCCTAACCACTGAGCTAGGAGTGCTGAGCTTTGTGCTAATTTTTTGATAAATAATCTTAACCACTTTTTTCTGCTTCATGATAATAAATATGGACCCGAGGTTTCCTCAGTAGGACTCCTTCAGAACTCCTCAGACCTCTACACATGATCTGGGTCAGGTTCTTCATTTCTCCTGCCCACCTCCTTCATCATTACCCTTGAGTTTTGTTTTTTTTTTTTCTCTCTGTCATAGAACAAACAATTCTTTGTAAAAAGGATCTTAAATCAGGCACAAAACATGAGTTACACTGAGAAAATTCCAATTTATCCTAAATTTGCTAGCAAAATAACTTAAAAATGTGATTATACATGGATAGAACACTTATTCAGAGCAGAGGCCGAGTTAAATAGAAAACTAATGTAAAAGATTTTCTTTAATTGGATATGAAACCAGACTTTTTTAAAATTACACATAAAACATTCTGAACACTCTGGCTGTAGATGAGATATCTTTTTTATTTTTTCATTTTTGTTTTTGTTTTTGAGATTCTCACTCTATTTTATCAGGCTAGAATGCTATAGCCACATCCTGGTTCACAGTAACTTCAAACTACTGGATTCAAGAGAGCCTCCTGAGAAGCTAGGACTAAAGGCAACTGCCACAATATCTGGATAATTTTTCTATTTTTAGTAGAGATGGATTTCACTCTAGTTTATGCTAGTGTCAAACTTCTGCACTCAAGTGATCCATCCTTCTGCCTCAGCCTCCTGGAGTGTTAGGATTCCAGGCATGAGCCACCATGCCTGACAAGGAGGGGGTATCTTACAGCAAGTTGGATTAACATCCTTATCTACAGATTAGATGGTAAGATGGTTGAGATTCAAAGTTGTTTGCCAAGCTAGAAGTGCCAAATTGGACATGGATCTGGGTGAGAGAATTAGAGGTACAACTGGTATTCTCCCTTGGTTACAGGCTACATCCCAAGTTTAACCAGGTGAAGAGTTTTTTTGTAGGTTATAGCAACTTAAGCAAGTGCCAGATATAGAAAATAATCACACCATTGAGAGAGTGAGAATTCAGAAATCAGAACATGAGCTTGAGTTTGACCTAGCAAAAGAAGGAAGCTGTTCTCAGAATTCAGAAGGTGATCTATTGTGCAGGCCCACTGATGCCAACCTCAGAAGTCAAGGCGACCCAGTAGGGAGTTCTCAGGGGAATATATAGTCTCAGTATCTCCTCTCTCTTCTTTCAACTACTCTTAGGTTCTCTGCTGGAAAACTATATAGAAGCCAAAGAGCCAGTGATAACTTTTACATAACCTGTACAGGCAAGTCTCCAAGATAAGAGAAGCATAATAAATAAAAGGGAGACTAGGTCAGAGGGGCTTACATAGCACACATGGAGCACCCAAAGGGCCTTGGATCCTCTGAAACTGTCTAAAACTTGAAGAAAACTGAGATATCTTTGTTAACTGTTGGGTTTTGTGTTTGTTCTTAAGTTTTGGATTAATTTTATACTCAGTAGAAATATAAACTATGAGCGTGCCAAGATTCTTATAGAAAAAAGGCTAATCCTGTTTCCACATCAGTGTATAGAACATAAAATTTTAATGCTTGTTATTTTAGATTTGAAAAGATCTTTGAACAAGGGAACAGAAAAATAATCAAAGAGGGTGTCCCTTAGCAGGGCACAGTGGTGCTTGTCTGTAACCTCAGCACTTTGGGAGGCTGAGGTGGGTGGATTGGCTGAACTTAGGAGTTTGAGACCAGGCTGAACAAGAGCAAGACCCTGTCTGTAATAAAACAAACAAACAAAAAAAATTGCTGAGTGTTGTGTCAGATACCTGTAGTCCCAGCTACATGGGAGAATGAGGCAGGAGGATTGCTCAAACCCAAGAGTTTGAGGTAGCTGTGGACTATGACACAATGGCACATTACCAAGGATGATAAACTGAGACTTTGTCTCAAAAAAAAAAAAAAAAGATGTCCCTGGCTGAAAATGTTTGGTATTAGTTATTTTCCCAGACGCCTAAAGCTTATGAAAGACCAAACTGTGTGGTTAGATGGATAAATAAAAATAGGGGATATATGATAGATTTTATGTGTGTATATATACACATATACACATCAAATTTATATACAGAAACTCTAAAAAAAATTATAAATATAAATAGATGATATGTAGATCATGTACTTCTTTAAGTTCAGATCATAAGGAGAGTTCAACATCATTCAGATAAATAGTGAGAGAACACTGAAGAAGCTCGTCCATACAGTCACACCATTTGGTCAGACCTGGAGACACTTGATTGTATTCAAAAAATGAGTAGACAACAATGAAAATCACCATGGAACCTATGAAAAAGTGGAATAAATAAATAATAATTTGACCATGTAAAACATATAGGAAGAGAAATATTAATAGTGGAAAAGAATGAAATATACTCTCAGAAAAATAAACACCATACTTTAGACAGCATCACCTCAGTGCTCTTAAGGAATTAAAAGAAATGAAAGAGGAGATGTGAAGGCAAAAGACTGAACTGAGAAAATAGAGTTAAGAAAATAATGAAAAATTTAGATCATTTGAGGAGTGAAATCTTTAGAAATTGACAAAAATAAAATCTATACTGCAGCAAAACAACTTTAGGAACATATTGGAAAAGAACACTGTTGAAAATAACTAACAGCAATTTCCCTCATTGTTTTTGCCATACATATTTCAAATTCTCCTTCTGTCTTTTCTGATATTTCTTTACAGGTGGAATTCTTTGCAGTAGCTACCTTCTGATCCCATGGTGGGTTTGCTCTGTCCTGGTTACCATGCCTCTGACCTAAGGTAGTGAAGTGTCCTTTTGGTAAAGGACAAAAGGGACAAGAAGAGTGAAGAGCAAGAGGGGATAAAAAATAAAAAAAGAGAAAGAAAGAAAGGAGGGTGAATAAAAAGGAAGATTGACAAAAAGAAGAGAGGAACAGAGAGAAATGGGAGTAATAGTGGAGTGCAGTGGGATATTTTGACCTACACCCACAAATCCCCCTGTCTGGGAAGGGTGGGGTGGGTCCCTTGATGTCTGCAGCTCATTACCAGCCCAAGAAGCCACAGGACCCCCACCTCCACCAAATAGAGAAGAAAAACAAAAATACTATAAATTAAACCAAAACAAACAGACAAAAACCTTAAGGGATAAATTGTGGGAAAAAAACAATAAGAGCAGAAAAACTAGCAAAAATGTAACCCTTATTAAAGAAAGCAGTAATTAAAAATTATATTTACACAAGAAAAACAAAGAAAAAAAATCGAAATCTAGGGGGGAAAAGTTGAAAAAAAAAAAAAAGCTATTATATAAAATAGCCAGGCACCTGCCACAATGCCTGGCTATTTTTAGAGATGAGGTCTCATAGCCTCAGGCTGGTCTTGAACCTGTGAGGTCAGGCAATCCACCTACCTTGGCTTCCCAAGTGCTGGGATTACAGGTGTGAGCCACTACAGCCAGCCTTTCTTTTGAATTTCTTTTTATGGGGACATGTGAAAACTGTTCATTCAACACTAAACTCCAATCTTTAGAAGACTTGAAAACTAGGATAATTGATGTGATTGCTGGTAATCCTGAAAATCATGTTGAAAATGTTATCCAAGAACTACAGAATAGTAGTATCCTTTGTATTTGTAATGATAGTGGACATGTTGAAAATTAACAAGAACAATAAAAAATTTAAATGTTGGAAAAATGTATATTTTTTTAAAAAATGTATTTTAAATATGTCATTATCAATATTCAGTGATTCAGCAATATTATATTGCTGAATATTGCCTGGGCAACAGGTGATCCTCTGGGGTATGAGGCGCTGATTGAAATGCTGATACAGCTGTATAACATTGAGACTGGAAGCCTCTTCTGACTTCTCTGCCCTCAAATTCTACAGTCCACTTAATAGACATGCCTTGATTTTTCTAAACCACGTCCCTTGGTTAAGCAGTGGCTTTCCCAGGAAAGTATGTATTGTTCAAATCTCTCCAGAAGTAGCAGCTTGCCTAGCAGGTGAGCCAGAAACTGCCTCACTCTAGGACCCTCAGAAATGAGCTGCAGGGCAGCTCTCCCACAACTGCCATGCTCAGCCTGCAGCCAACAATGAAAGCTCTGTTCTGCCCCAGCTGGTCAGTCCCAGCCTCAGGGCAATGTTCAAAATTACTTGCTCATTCATCCAAGGTCTCCTAAGATACCTCAATCAAGTGCCCGAGTCAAAAACAAAACAAAACAAAACAAAACCCTGAAAGCAAGGCCTTCCCTCCTGTGTGCAACTCTCTCTACTGCTGTAGTTACTGCCACTCCAGCCACCATGGCCAGCCAGCCTCTGTCCAATTGTAAACACTTGCAGCTTCTTCCCAATACTTTCCTCCTCCTCTTGGCTCCTGAAGTCTCCCACTGCCTCCCTTTGCCCCCAAGGGATGTTTTGGGGTAAAGCCTACAAGCTAGAGGTACCTGGAGTTGTCTCTTCCCAATCTCACTGTGCCTGGCTGCAAAGAAGCTGTCTCTAGTCTGCCATCTTGCTCCATCCCTCCAAGTTCTTTCTATAAAGGAGAGTTTTAGGTGAGCCTAAAAAGTGAACTAAAACACGTGTACACAGAAAATATGGGTAAGGCGACAATGTAGGGTAATATCCTGAAGCAAGAAAGATGTTGAGGTCTGTGACTCAGTGGGTAGGGCCTCAGCCCCATAACCAAGGGTGGCAGGTTCGAACCTGGCCCTGGCCAAACTGCAACAAAAAAATAGCCAGGTGTTTTGGTCGGCACCTGTAGTCCAAGTTACTCCAGAGGCTGAGGCAAGAGAAATGCCGAAGCCCAGGAGTTGGAGGCTGCTGTAAGCTGTGACACCACGTCACCCTACAGAGGGTGACAAAGTGAGACAATGTCTCAAAAAAAAAAAAGAAAGAAAGAAAGAAAGAAAGAAAGATCTTAAGGCAGACAGAAAGAGTACAGGACATCATGTGGCATTTATAAAGTAATTATAAGTACACTATACTTGGTACTATGGTAAACATGCAAATATATTTATAAACTAGATTTATCTATAAATTTCTATTCCCACAGCTCTATGAAGTGAGAACTGAAGTAGATATGAACACTAATATTGACACATGTTAATTGGTTTGCCCAAGGGATTTCAGTTATTAAATGGCTGATTCCAAGCAGGTCAAATTGACCCCAAACACCCATGTAGAACAGTGCCTGAAGAGTAGTATTTTTGACTAATTATTACATTTGAATAAAATAATACAATTAATAGAAAAATAGAATATTTCAAAAATAGAAAAAAAGGCCAAATTCAAGGAAAGGCTTTAATTTGAAATAAAAAAGAAGTCACCAAGTACTAGATAAAATTAATGAAAAGAATATAACAAAGATGTGGCCCAGATAAATTGCAATTATTAACTATGAAGACAGAATGATTTAAGTAATGTTTAAAAATTCAGAGAAAAACAATTATGCTAAATCAGCAAGATCCTTCCAGGTAACACACTCCTCCAGGGTACTGTGGAAACTTTACATCAGCAAGATATACAGTAATAACACATATACTTGATTGAACATTGGATTTGTTTAGTATTAATAGTTTATTTATTTTAGACAATAGAATATACATTGAGTACAAAAAAAAATTCATAACACGCAATACCCAAAGATCCTAATGCTTAGTGGATTTAAAAAATTTAGATATAGAACAGGGCATGGTGAGTCTGGGGAGATAAGACTCCAGGCATCTCTGGCTGGTGGGATCTGCCTATGATCATCCCTTTGAGGATACAGGGAGTCAGCAAGGGAATTCTGGATCCCAAGAGGAGGACAAAAACAGTGGAAAACAGGGAAACAGTTGCATGTGTTCGATCAACCTAATCCCGCCAGCAACTGTAAGTACAAGCAGCAGTGAGACTGCAAACCGGAAAGGCCTTACCTGTGAACTGTTTTGGTGTTTTTGGACTTGGCACTCAGTTGAACTTCCTTGGGAAGAGTTTGAGCAGGAGTGCGAAGAACTTTGGGCATTGTCTGGGGCCCCAGACTGAGCCACTAAGCTGGGCACATGAAGCCATTGTGAGAGAACTGCCCTGGCAAGCTCCGCCCTCAGGGTCCCAGATCCAGGATCGGGCAGGACCTAGTAACCTAGTGACTGAGCAGCCTAAAGGCGGGGACTGAGCTGCCTTAAAGCCTTAATCCTTAGGGGCACAGTGAGCCGGTTTTGGCACACTGGAGCTTCGGGTTGTTGCCCCGGGTAGAGTGCCATGGTGTCACAGTTCATAGCAACCTCAAACTCCTGAGCTTGCCGCCGCCCGGACCTCCATAAGAGCTGTGCCGTGACTCCAACCAGCACCCACCTGGCCTCCTCATGCCCTGACCAGGAAATGTGGAAGCCGCACAACCATGTGTCCTCCCTCCTGTGTCCTCCCAGCCTCCACACTAGACCACTCATTTGGCCAGGGATTATGGTAGCCATGCACCCTCTATAGCCCTTGTGCCTCTGTGAAGAGCTGTTTTCATGGCCAGAGACCGCTGGAGCCTTGGCTTTCTGTGCCAAAGTCACTGGGTGCCAGGTACTCCCAAACCATGCACACCACCTCCCATCCTGTTGCTGGATCCAGGTGTGTCACACACCGGAGCTGCTTCCACAACCAGAACTCCCTAGCTAGGGCAGCCCTAGAGAAACTACACAGCTTCTACTCTGAATAATCAGAGCACATCAACTCCTCCAAGGATCAAAGGGGCAGACACAGCACAAGATCCCATGCACAAACAAATAGCTGAGATGTCAGAAAT
>CAUYPK010122263.1:0-32790 GCA_963574355.1 Loris lydekkerianus
CCAGGGATGGCCAAGGCAGCTACAAGCCTTTTGAGTTCAGAGGAGCAGCCACAATTGAGCCTGAGCCTGAACATTGGTCTCCCATTTCTGGCTTTTCTTTTTTCCTACCGTCCAGTTAACACAGTGGACAAGCCAATCCTCATTCCCGCAGGCCTCATTAATAAACCTGCAGTAGCAAATGTGCCTCCTTATTGCTGGAAACCTGGAAGCAGCACGCTCCCCACCACTGCGCAAATGCCACACAGAAGGGCCCTCTCCCCTCCTCCTCCCCTTCCCGGCTCCTGTCCTACCTAATTCTCCCAGGGTTCCTCCAGCACCAAAGGTTCAAGGGGCCAGGGCCTGCAGGATAGCCTGTCCACGGCAGTCTGTCCATGGCATCCCTGTCCTTACCCCTCTCCTCAGATTTCTCTAGTGTTGAGTCAACCAGGAGGTGGCCCCCATGGAGGTCCCAGGCAGAAAGGTTGTCTTCTGCAAATCTATAAATCAGGGCCAAAACATGTTTTGAATGGGGGATCCACAGCCCAGGTTGAAGATAAGGAATGCCATGGTGGCAGGGCAGGGGCAGAGGGCTGCTGTGGCCTCACCTCTTCATCCCCTCCCCTCCTGGCCCTGACCGGGTCACAGCCTCTTCCACACTCTAAATGGACATTAATGTGGCCAGCACTAACTAGATCTTGTCATAGGGAGGTAGGGATAATTTTTCTCTAGTCCTTTGCTTCTGCTATGTCTATCTCCTCTGATGGGGACTGCTGGTTCTGCCTCATAAGGTTAGATTTTCAGGCTTTTCGGCCTTTCCTTACTTACTCTGTTTGGTGACCACATGAGTAAGGAAGAGGCCAGAAGGAAGATGGAGAAACGCCCAGGCTCCAGGGACAAAACAGTTTCCCACAGTCCAAAGCCACCACGCTTCCAGAAGGTCATTATGCATCTCTCCTGTGACCTGCTGACCCAGGACTCCCAGGGCCTGTGGCCCAGCAGGTGAGATGTGCCAACAGCCCTTCTCACCAAATTGATGTGAAATCAAACGATGCAGGGAAGTTTTTAGAAGGGAAAAGAAGAAAGAGAGTGAGAAAGACAACATTCGATTTCCCCTGCTGAGGAGGCTGACATCACTCTCTGCCAAACAGAAATTGCCTGCCTTTCTCCAAGCCAGCACTCTGGAGCTGTTTTCTGATTATTTCAATCAGCCTAATAACGTGTAGGCTTGAGACAGCTGCCTTTGTGGTTTGGAGGGTTTGGCTTTTCTGCCAGCTCCTGCAGAAGCGTAATTTTTGCTCCCCAAAGTTCACGTGCAGCTGGAGAAAAGGGGTTTGAATGGATTTTCTGACCCTAAAATATAACCATTCCAGAATGTTTGCAAGGTGCAGCACTCTTTTTCCAACTGACGGGCCAGATAGGAGCCCTGGTTACTGCGTCTAGTTCAGTGTTCGGCATTCTCAGCCGGTTTCCTTGCTGATAAAAGGAACTGGCTAAATTTGGGTTCTGTTCATTCCTATTTGCAATCCCCAGACCTCGGACCCCCACGGGGTGTGCTGCCTGGCTGCCTGCAGTCCACTATGACGGCTCCTTTCGAGGCTTGTTTCTTCATGCTAGGCTTGTGCAGAGGGGTTGCTAGCCCCCCTCTATGAGAAAGCGGACAAGACTGGCTGCTCTGTCAGAGCTCCCAGAGAAATGGGTGCAATTCATCTTAAAGAACTGTGCTTACCTTGGGGTGGCTCTAGAGATAGCCAAGGTTAGAAAAAAGCTTTAGTAGGAAAAAACATTCAGAATATCATCACTTGAACCCGAGTTTGAAGTTGCTGTGAGCTATGATGCTACAGCACTCTACCAGGGTGACAGAGACTCTGTCTCAAAAAAAAAAAAAAAAAAAAGTAATGCGCATGCTATAATCACTATTTGACATTCCAGAAATCTGGGAAACCCTCCCATAAGTTTATTTTGTTTCCTGCAATTACAAATGTTACCTTCTCTGGACCTCTATGTTTTTAAAACTTACACAATCTAAAATGAACCTCTTTAAAACAAAATTATATATATATATATATATATATATGTATATATATATATAATTCCAAATGTCTAGTAAATTCACTGTCAGGCGTCGATCTTGAGGGTATTCTGACTAATAATCCAAAAGAGTGGATGCATGCTGGCAGTGCGCACACACGTGTGTGAATAGATTCCATTCAACTTTTATGCAGATTCTAACTACAGGCAATCTATAGAAGCAGAATATAAAGACATGCACTCTGTTGTGTGGAGGGATATACTTACTTGAAATATAAAGCCAGGTCAGTTGCTATTATTGCAACCTCAAACAAATGAAAAAATAAATAAATAAATAAATAAATAAATAAATAAATAAATAAATAAAATAAAATAAAATAACCCTCTTTTTTATTGTTGGGGATTCAATAAGGGTACAAGAAACCAGGTTACACTGATTGCATTTGTTAGATAAAGTCCCTCTTATACTTGTGTCTTGCCCTCAAAAAGGTGTGTCACCTTTTGAGACCCCCAGCCCCCTCCCCCCTTTCCTCTCTCTGCTCTGCCATTCCCCACCCCTCCCTTCTTCCCACATTCTGCCCTCCCCTTCCCCCACCCCCACCATGCACTAGGTCATTAATTGTCCTCATATCAAAATTGAGTACATATGATTCATGCTTTTCCATTCTTGTGATGTTTTACTAAGAATATGTTTCACTTCCATCCAAGTTAATACAAAGGATATAAAGTCTCCATCTTTTTAATGGCTGAATAGTATTCCATGGTATACATACCCCACAGCTTGTTAATCCATTCCCGGGTTGGTGGACATTTAGGCTGTTTCCACATTTTGGCAATTGTAAGTTGAGCCATGATAAACACTCTAGTGAAAGTGTCCTTGTGGTAAAAGGGTTTTTTTCCTTCTGGGTATACACCTAGTAATGGGATTGCAGGATCAAATGGGAGGTCTAGCTTGAGTTCTTTGAGGATTCTCCATACTTCATTTCAAAAAGGTTGTATTAGTTTGTAGTCCCACAAGCAGTGTAAAAGTGTTCCTTTCTCTTCACATCCACACCAGCATCTGCAGCTTTGAGATTTTGTGATGTGGGCCATTCTTGCTGGAGTTAGATGATGTCTCAGGGTGGTTTTGATTTTCATTTCTCAAATAATTAGGGATGATGAGCATTTTTTCTTTAAAACAGCATTGTCTTTAGAAATCCATGCAGAAAGAGGTCTGTCTTCCTAGATGCCATATCTGGGGGTGGGGAGCTAAGGCAAAGAAGGTTTCTAAGGGCTCCTTGAAGCTGTCTGCACCCACCTTCTCATCATTAAGAGATGCTCTCTTTTTTTTTCTAAGCTAGTCTGTCCATGACTGGAAATTTATTTATGATGCTAATACACACATGCACATGTTGGTTAATATCTTCTTTCTTGGTTGCAAAAAATTGTCACCAGGCCATCCTGAATATTTCCCGTTGCTCATTATCCTACAGATTTTTTAAACATGGAGAGGAGGGCAGCACCCATAGCTCAGTGGGTAGGGCACTGGCCACATCTACCAAGGCTGGTGGGATCAAACATGGCCAGGACCTGCCAAACAACAATGACAACTACAACAAAAAAATATCTGGGCATTGTGACAGGTACATGCAGTCCCAGCTACTTGGGAGGCTGAGGCAAGAGAATCGCTTAAGCCTAAGAGTTTGAGGTTGCTGTGAGCTGTGATGCCACAGCACTCTACCAAGTGTGACATAGTGAGACTGTCTCAAAAAAAAAAATTGGTAAGAGGTTGTTGCTGATGGCTGAGAAGCCTATGTCCACTACCCACTGCAGAGAGCAGAATGGCAAACAAAATATTCAGGGAGTATCCCAGTGCTGGGCCTAACTCCACAATGGTATTCTCTCCCCACTGAGCCTATCAGAGCCTTCCCAAGAGAACTCACTAACAGGACAAGGTCAGAGCCAGGAGACTGGCCAGTCCCCCAACTGATACCCAGAACACATATTTAGAAATGTCTCCCTCACCACTGACACTTTACGAGGCCACAGACTTACTTCAGCGATGCAGGCTTCAAACCTTGTGTAACTCCTCTTTTGGAACCACTGCCAGAGGCAGATGATGTGGAAAAAAAATGTTTTATTGCATTAACTTTGGTCTCATGTTTGTCCCCTCCCCTAAAATATTATTCTCTGAGTACGGGAAGTCTGGGAGGTGATCCCAAGAAGTATAGTTAAGAGTGGAGAAAGTGAGACAAAAAAAAGGGGAAAAAGACCCCCCAAAATTATGTTAATGAATAGGTTAGCATTGTAGGCAATAGAGGCCCAATCCCATCTGGGCCATTCTGAGAGACTGTGTAACACAATGAGAATTGTCCCACTGGGTTGTGATGAAATAGAGACATCGATCCATGTTCTCCCCTGCCTCACTGTTTAAGTATCGGTCCTGAGGGTGTTTCTGCCTCAGCCCTTTCAGTAGCACTATCCTGCCTGCAAGACACAACTGGCAGAGACATATAGGAAGATATCTGCAGGTAAAAGAACTGTGTGCAGGGGACCTCTAAGGTAGGCAGAGGTCACATGGGCATGGACGGAATCTGCTACAAATCTGAATGACTTTGGAACCATCAGCAAGAAATCAAATCCACCTTGGGAAGGTAAAGCTTGCTATTAGCAGAGATCTTTAGAGGAGTAATAATAATAGCTGAAGTTTATCGAGTGTTTATTGTATGCCAGCCGCTGTTCTAAGCACTTTATGTGCACTAACCCATTCAGTTCTCACACATCTGTATAAAACAGGCACCATTATTATATTCTTTTGACAGATAAGGAAATGAATGTGCCACAAACTCCAAGGCAATTCCACAAACATTCTGGAGCAGTGAACCCATCATTGGAATAAACAAACAGCCATCCAGGTGATAGTTTTAGGGAGATAAGGTAGATTGGTGTATATATAAATGTATGTACATGCAAATGCATTTGGGTGTGTTTGTTAAAAGCAAAAATAGTCTCATGACTAATACATGAACCAATGAATAACCAATTGAATGTTGACCACTCTAAAAGCCCTAGGAGTTTAGAAGCAGGAAGACAATGTGCCAGAAATACCAAGAGAGGCTTTATGGAAAAGATGGGCTTGGAGCTATAGTTGAAAGGTAAGGAAACAGCATGAAATCATGAAATAAGTCCTAGAGGCAGGACGGAGTAGGGCACGGAGAAAACCAACTCATCTGGCATATGAGTCAAGCTGTTGATGGTGATGTTCACCAAATATTTCCAGTTCTCTGCTTTCCTGGAATATGGTAGAATTCTATTTTCTTGGCCCCCTTTGAAGTCAAATGTGGCCCTGTGACTTGATTTGACCAAGGAAATGTTAGAAGTTACCTGTATCTCATTTCAGTGGAAGCATTAAGAGGGCATGATTAAGGGCAGTGCCTGTGGCTCAAAGGAGTAGGGCACCGGCCCCATATGCTGAAGGTGGAGGATTCAAACCTAGCCCCGGCCAAAAACTACAAAAAAAAATTAAATTAAAAAAAAAAAGAGGGCATGATTCGTCATGCTCTCTCCCCCATTGGAGGTACGCACAGAGCACAAATTAAGAAGAACTCTCCATCCCCCTGGATACTTGAGCAATGACCACAAGAAAAGCCTCCCCCTGCTGACCTATGAAAACATGTAGCATGAGCAAGAAATAAACCTTTATTTTTATGTTGTAAGCCATGGAGATTTTGGAGCTGTTACAACAGCATGACTTACCCTACCTTGACCAATGTATTAGGCTTATGCTGCCATAACAAACAACCCCAAGATCTCAGTGACTTAACAACAATTTCATGTCCATACAAAGTTCACTTTAAGTCAACAAATAAAGGAGGAAAAGTGTTCTGCCCCAAACACTCAGTTGGACACTCGGGCTAATGAAGGTGCCAACATCTGAAATATTGCTACTGGTCACCCCAGCAAGGGTTGGGAAGAGCCAAAGTATCCTATAAGGACTTTTTATTGCTTCAGTGTAAAATTCTCACGTAGCACTCTTACATATATTTCATTGGCCAGAATTAGTCATATTGCTCTGCCTAATCACAAAGGGTCTGGGAAGTGGAATGTCCCCTCTGCCTAGGAAGGACAGAAGAACTGGCTGTTGGTGAACACTAATAATGTTCACCATACCTGGCTTCAGAATACTGACAAGAGTAGGTAGCTGAAGGTGTGGAGAGCACGGATGCAGGTAAGGAAGAGCATGATCCATGAGGTATCAGGGAGCCACTGTAAGTATATGAGCAGGGCAAAGACATGCGGAAGGCATTCTGGGAACAAATGGAGGTGGATTAGGGACTATAAACCTATAGACAGGAGATTTGTTGAGAGGCGGTTGTATTGACCCAGGCCTGTGGTGATAAGGGCATGACACCCACTACTGTCAGTGAAAGAGAAATGAGGAGTGAATCCTGGGGCATTTTAAGGAAAGAGGAAGTACGGTGTATTAGGAGACTTTGACATCAGACAGACTAAGATTCACGTCCCACTTCTGACACCTACCAGCTTTTTGCTCTTACGCCAAATACATAATCTCTTAGAGTCTCAGCGTTCTTACCTGCCAAATGAGGATAATAATATTATTTACCTTATACAGCTCTTCTGAGGATTGAAAGACCAGAGATTAGGTTAGTAAACTGACAGCAGGAGTGGTAATGATGGTGAAGATGGTGGTGGTGATGGGATGGTGGAGATGGTGGTAGTAGTGATGGTAGTGGAGATGTAAGGGTGACAGGGGTGATAGTAATGCTAGTGAATTATAAAAGGACTGAGGTTAAGACTTTGGGGACTAATATACCTAGAATTAGGATGTAAAATGAAGAAAAGGTTCGTAGTAGTGAAATCCAGGGTCCTTAAACCAAAGGAAAAAAGAGTTTCAGTAAGAAACCTTAGGTTCAAAGTGAACAAGGAAGATATGAACAACAGCCATTGGGTTTTACAAGAATAAAATGACTGTGACCTGGTGATGGGGCAAGTTGGTGGCAAGGAATTAAGAGGAACTAGGCATCTGAGAAGTGGGACCCAGTTGATATGGACCTTCCTGGTAAGGCATTTGGAAGTGGAAGGACAGAAGATCGAAGGACCCTTGTCAGTCAGAAATGCCTTTGGCTGCAAGTAACAGGATACACACGTTCTTTTAATCAAAGATGTAAGAAGAGAAGCTTATGGAGAGAAAGAGAGAGGTAATATTTGAAAAAATGCTTTGTATTCAGAGTTAAAAGGACTAGCTATAGAGAGGGGAAAAAATCAATAGCTAAAAATTTTTTTTTGTTTGTTTCAGAAAGAGTTTCACTCTGTCACCCTAGGTAGAGTGCAGTGACATCATCATAACTCACTGCAATCTCAAACTCCTGGGCTCAAATGATCCTCCTGCCTCAGTCTCCCAAGTAGCTGGGACTACAGGTGCCTGCCCAGCTAATTTTTCTATTTTCAGTAGAAAGGAGTTCTTGCTCTTGCTCTTGCTCAAGCTGGTCTTGGACTCCTGCATTCAATTCCTGCCTCAGACTCCCAGAGTACTAGGATTACAGGCATGAGCCATTGCTAAAATTAAAAACAAGGCTCTATTTAATTTATAGCTCCTTTTCTTGCTTAATAGATCTTTACAGAGCATTTGCATTGACAAACCTCATATTTGGGGAAGGTTGAGCTATTTGAGTCTTCGCTAGCTATCCCTGAATATCTCCTCTGGTGGCCACCTAGGAGAAAGACTAATTTTCCAGCTGTGTGTGGTCATGTGACTGAGTTCTGGCCAATGGGACATAGGATGGGGGAATAAGAGTTAGTATTTAATGGGTACAGAGTTTCAGTTTTACAAGATGAAAAGAGTTCTGGAGATGGGGAGTGGGGATGGTTGCACATTATGAGTATATTTAATACTACAGAACCATATATTTTAAACAATTCAGACAGTACATTTTATGTTATATGTATTTCACCACATTAAAAATATTGAGGGAGGGGGAAAGAGAGCTAATCTGTGCTTTGTCATCTCTTTCTTTTTAGTCTCTTCCTTTATCCTGCTGTCTTTAATGTGGATATCATGGATGTCATCTTGGGGCAGGGGGCTTAAAGTCTCCACTGTTCGAAAGGCAGATCAGTGAGCTTGGAGGGTCCTGGAACCTTGAGAATTTCATGGAGCAAAGCAATCATTCCACCTCTAGACTGCAGCCAAAAGCTTGTCTTCCCAGGTATAGTCCCCAGGGAAGGGACAACTGGCCTGGCTACTCACCAAAGACAGTCTTAAAAATTCGCCTAGGCCTGGTGCAGCGGCTCATGCCTATAATCCTAGCACTCTGAGAGGCTGAGGCCAGTGGATTACCTGAGCTTAGGAGTTCGAGACCAGTCTGAGCAAGAGTGAGACCCTGTCTCTACTAAAAGTAGAAAAATTAGCTGGGTATCATGGTGAGCACCTGTAGTCCCAGCTACTCCAGAGGCTGAAGCAGAAGGATCATTTAAGTCCAGGAGTTTGAGGCTGCTGTGAGCCATGATGCCACGGCAATCTAGCCCTGGACAACAGAGTGAGACTGTCTCAAAAAATATATAAATAAAAATAAATAAATATATATATAAATAAAATTCACCCAGAGAGACCAATCCTCTCTCTGGGAATAGCAGTTCAACATCCCCAATCTTCCTAGGCACAACTTTGTAGGAGAAAGGAAGGAGGTCCACATTGTCCTCGGCCTCCTCAGGTTGGAGAAATCTTAGAAGAAAGGTGCCCGGAGTGGCCCTTCAGGTCTGCTTGCAAGACACCCAGCCTTGGCATTGGCTGGCTGGCAGGAGGACAGGTTCTGATCTCAGTTGTGCATAGCTAACAAGCAGTGACCTCACATTGGCGAGCGAGCCGATTTGAGTGCTTTCAAGGACAAAATGTGTCCTGATATCTGGCAACAAAAATCAGAAGTAAGCACACGGCCTTGCTATTTCTAGAGGCAAAGGGAAAACTTTTGGAGGCTGCTTCCATCCGTGTTCCGAGAGGAAGGCCCACCCTCAACCACACCACCCCCACCCCCTTTCCTCAAAAAGAATTTCTACATCATTTCTCCTCATGGATTCATTTGGCACATCCCACCCACCACCAGGCTCTATGTCATCTTTTAGGTAGGTGCCTTTTCTCCCCCTGCCCCTCCCGTGACCCCGTTGAGCTCCAGGAGAGCAGGGACCCCACTCCTTTCACCTTTGTAATCTCCTTATCCAGCACCACATCTGGCATGCATCAAAAGCTCAGAAAAGGTTTCTGATTAATCACCACTCATATCTTTTGGGGATCCTCACTTGTAAGTAAGAAGGAGCCAAAAGAAATCATTTGTGCCAATGGCTTGATGCCAGACCAGCCTAACAAAGCTCCCTCTAGTCCGTTTGGAAGACCTGTCGCTCATAACCCCCCAAGTCTCAGAAAGAATTTCCACTGGTCCTCCTTGGTAAAAGGTAGCGATGTAGGCTTTCCAATGATGAGCCTAAATTTCTCCTGTCGCAGTTTATAACCACTCCATCTGCTCTTAACATCAGTGTGACAGCCCAGCTGCTCACTGCCACCTACAACCTGGGCTGACATTCAGTCAAAATGCTCTGCTACAACAGTCATACTGGTTGTTAAAACATTGAAATGTTTCTGTAAGTGTATAGTAAATAGCCACTGCCCCAGGCCCCTTAAGTGACCTGCTACCTTGGCTACACTTGCTCACTCCCCTGGAACCCCCAGATTCCCCTCCAATTCAGAAAACAGGGGCCCTCTAGACCCCAGATCTCAGATACGGTTCTGGCAGCTGGTACCCATGTGTGACTCTCATCCAGTTGAGGCACCCTCACATTTCTCTTCCCTGAGTGGCAGAACAGGGATTCTTGCAGCTGCTCCCCTCCCCCCAGGCATCAGTGTCCAGGGACGGCAGCCCCTGGCAGATGTGTAGGTCCTTGCCAGCCACAGATCGGGGATGGGTGCCACAAGTTGTCCACACTGAGAAGGGAGGTATAGTCATTTACCCAGGAGAGTTAGGAATCAGAGAGGAGACAGAAAGCCAAAGCCTGCTCTGTGAAGCCACCAGGAACCAGAATGGGGCTGGACTGGAGCCAGCTGGAGCCAGACCTGAGCAGGATGCCTGGGAGAGACCAGAGCAAGTGTGAGTTCAAAGCCAACCATGCAATAGGCCAGCTCATCTGGGCTACTGGTTCCCTCTCCCAACCCTGGAAATGGCAAAGAAGGCAACGCATATTCCAGAAGGCAAGCAATGTCCAGAGAAACCTGAGAAGACATTGAAAGCTGCCTTAACATGGCATCTATAAGGTTGGTAGGTTGCTGGAAATAGAAATGGAAGAATAGGTAAGAGGGAAGGTTTTTTTTTAAAATTGCAGTTAGGAGTTTTTTTTAAATTTCAGGTTAATATAAGGGTACATACAATTAGGTTGCATTGTTTGCATTTGTTAGATGAAGTCCAAGTTGCAGATGAGCCCTTCACTCAGGAAGGTTATTTAATTTGGTTCTTGCATTCTCCCATCTGCCAGGGGCCATGGGACAGCCATCCCTCCCCATTCATAGCAGAAATCAGTGGCAACAGTCCATATCGTCAGTGTCTGGGTACCCTTCCCCCCGGACTAACATCTACCAAAGCCTGAACTTCAACCATTCCACAACGCACAGGACCAGGCAAGTGGCTACCAGTCCTGCCCATCACCGGTGATCCCCCAGGGCCAAATGATGAGCCCTCCCTGAGCCCAACGTCTATTATGTGCACATTGGAACCAGCTGAAGCAGATGGAAATGCTCAGAACCAAAGGACCCAGCATTAATCACGAGGAATATGTGTATGCTCAAGGAGAGAAGAGAGGATAGTAGCGATAAGAAACAAGAACACAGAATCAGAGAAAACTATCAAGTGGAAATATCAGAAGGGGAAGGAAGAAGAGAGGAAATAAAGAGCATGCTCACTGAGATAAATGGTAGGACGAGCAGCACATCAGTAACCTGGGAGAGCAGATGAAGGGACAGCCCCCTGAGCACAGCAGAAAAGGAGAGAGACACAGCTTAGCCTTGAGACAGGTGGAAGCAAGCGTGCTTCACTGAACATCTTCAGCCTGCTCCTTCCTCTGCCCACCACACTCACCCTCCTCCCCTGCAGCCAGCCCCAAGCTCTCCTTCCATCCTTTGGCTCCCCACCCAAATGCCCTTGTCTCTGGAAACCTTTCCTCGCCCTTCTCTCTCTCCAGACAAGCCCACTGCCCTATCACATGCTCTCTGCCACTCTTAAATGAATGCTTTGGGTGTGATCGGTACCTTTTCCACAAGCAGCCCCTCTCCCCAGGCACATAGTTTCCAGGGGCAGCACCATATTGGTAACTCATAACCCCCCACTTCAGTGAAGTTGATTAGTCCAGAGCAAAACACCTGACCAAGTAGAGCCAATGGGCCTCTTCCCCCAGAATTTTTGGAGCTAAAATGGAGAAAAGTGAGTGAAGTGTGACTGTGAGGTATAGTCCCCTAAAAACATTAGCCATTAGAGAGTCTGTCACATGAGGAAAACAAGTATACACAGCAGTGAAGAAAGATACAAATGACCAGAAAAGAGACCTGGAGAAAAGAGGTTCCTGGGTTCCTAGTGTCCAAGAGGTCAGTCACATTGTTGCCTTGGGTTCTAGAAGATGCCTATTTTTCTATAAATAGTGGGGCAACTTTAACACTGTTTCCCTTTAAACTAGCCTGAGTCGAGTTTTGCCGTTTGCAACAAGAGAAAAGCAAACTTCAGACTTTATTGTAAGCGCCATTTAATTGGTGGTCTTCTCCGCTGGTAGCAAGCTCCCATCCCTGTCTTCTTCCCTGGGCAGTCAGGGCTCTGGGCTCAATGCGTGACATGTAGTGAGTGTTCAGTGCGTTTGCAGGGAATGATGGTGGTGGTGGTGGCAACGGGTGTGGCGGCTGCTTGTTGCTGCAGGACAGGCACGGGCATAGATTTGTCATTTAATCTCTCCAGCAGCTATACAATCTGACAGCTCTTCTGTCCTTTCTTGTACCCCAGAGGCCAGCAGAAGGGAGGGAAAAGCATGGGCTCTGGGACTTAGGTCAGTTCAGCGCTTTAGGAACCCAAAGAGGGCATTGGACAGCTTTAATGACACTCCCAAGTAGCTTTGGACCTAATGCAGGTCCAAAGGCTGACCCACACCATATGCTTAGGAGTGGGTCAGCTCTTGTTCAAGAGCTCTTTTATTTCCAGAGCCTGATTACAAAAACAAACATCATGCAACTGCAATCACATATGGCTTCAGGCACTTCCAGAAAAACAGGACCCTATTGCAGCAGACCAGCACACTGACATTTGAGGAGCTGAGGAATACATACATCCCAGCTCGCATCACCCCACAAATGTGTCTGGAAAATGTATGTGGCATCCTTTAGAAATATCAGCCCCTGGTCATAAGCACAGGGTGGAGGAGTGTTCCGTCACTCCTGAGGACAGCACAGCCCAGCAGTAGAAACACCAGCTCTTTTGCCTTTAGAGACTGGGTGTTTCCCAAAATGGATCCACAAAGGGCGAAGCAGGTTAGATAGTTAGGTTTAAATTAGGCATAATTACTCAGTGTCATAGTTGCAGGCTCTACTATTTTTTAAGATCTACAGAGGCTTCTGGAAGCCACAGAGGCCTATTACACTCCCTTTCTTCATTTTCCTCTTGTTTTAAATTCTATTATTTCACTATGAAGACATTTTATGCTAATTATTAATATGTATTATCATATTGGCACGGGACTTACTTTTATTTATACGGTGAAAAGTCCCCCCTTGCTCTCTGTCCCCTATCTACCCAGTGCCCCCCTCTCCCACATATCTACCATTATTAGTTTCTTCTTTCTTTTTCCACAGTTAATTTATGCAAATGCAAGAAAATACAAATGCATATATTCTTATTTCTCTCCCCTTTTTACATAAAAGGTAGATACTATATACTCACTGTTCTGCACCTGGCTTTGTTCACTTAATCTATTATACCTTCAGGATTTTTTCAATTGTACATAGAGGGATTCTTTATCCTTTTTTCAGCTGCAGATTATTCCAAAGTGTGGCCATCATAGTTGACTTTAGCCTGTCCCCTACTATTGGCTGTTTCAGTTGTTTCTTTCAATGTCATTTCTGTAGTAAGTAACCACGTACAAATGTCATTTGACACATGGGGAGGATTGATTGCATTGATGGCCCCAAGTCTTTGCCTTTCCCTGTATTCTTGCCCTTTCACCCTTGAATTGGCTGCTTGGCTGACTTCCCATCACAGAGGCAGAGCACATTTCCTTGTCCCCTCACCATGTTACCTGCTTAGGAGATTTGATGCAAACAGAAGCTTTCAAAAGTACTCGAAGTTTCTGTTTCCTTTTTTGTTGGCCTATAATTGCCATGAAACATGCCAAGACCAGCCTAAGAATAAATCAGCCCACTGGAGCATGAGAGCAAGTATGGACAGGGTCACATTGCCCAGCCAAAGCTGTCCTCAACAAGCTGGCCCCTCACCAATCCACATCAGATCATAGTACATAAGTGAGTTTAACCAACATTAATCTAGTCTAACACAAATCATCAGAACCACCCAATCAACCAACCAATTTGTGAGAAATAATAAATAGTTACGATTTCAAGGCACTGGAGTTTGGGATGGTTGTTTATGCAGCAATAGCTAACTGATACCAAATATAATGAATTTCCAGAAATGAAATGGTCAAAGGGCATGTGCATTTGAAATTTTGGTAGAGATTGCCAATTTATCACATAACTTTCAGACTAATTTATGCTCTGACAAGCAATATGGGAGAGCACTTATTCATAGACAGTCTTGTCATTATATAATAGCATTACCAATTTTTCACATTTTTGCTAATCTTCTAGGTAAAAAATAATATCTCAGCAGTTTTATTTTGAATTGTCTTATTATGAGTAAGAGTAAGCAACATTTCACACATTTAAAAGCCACTTGTAAGTCCTTTTCAATAAACTCTGTGTCCATATCTTTTGCATGTTTTTTCCAATCAGATCACCAATATTTTTATTGATTTCTAGGAACTTTTTCTATATTAGTGATATTAGCCTCTTAGCCATGATTACCCTTCCTTGAAATCATCCACACCCAGATGGGAAGCCTAATAGCAAGCAGAGGGGAAGAAATATAGAAAGTAGAATTTGGATAGAAAGACACTTTCCTCGAACAATCAATAGCTATATATTGAGCACTTTCTCATCTCAAGGCTTTGGGTTGAGCATCTCAGCATAGTCAGAGAAAAAAATGACACAATACTCAAGGAATGTTCTAGAGATGACTATTATTAAATTTCCACATATCTACCTATAGTCCCTGCTTAAGGAGCAGGCTAGGGGATTATGTATATTCCACATGACCCTCCCCCCACCACTGCTGATTGGCCAGGGCGATATACTTGATCTAGAGTGGAACCAATCCTTAACCTGGACTAAAGCAATTAGATTATCTTCTAAGATTTTGAGCTCAAAGACATAAAATAAGAGAACAGTGGGCCCTGCAGCTGTCAGACCATTTCACAGAGTTAGCTCTGCCTTTTGGAGCAGCCAAACTGAACCATGTGCGATCAGTCAAATGAGCCAAGGAAGAGCCAGTGAGTGGAGACAGAACACTGCTGTCACCCAGAGAACCACAGGGAGAGTCTGGGTCCCAGACTGAGGGAGAGAGACAGACAGACTGCAACCTCATTTCTAGCTGTTTAGATCTCAGCTCCTGTCCCCATGGTCCCCAACAGTTTCCCTGTAGCTGCATTCTATAGGAAACCTTGTATCCTGTTATTAAACTTCCTATTTCCTTCAGCTAATTTAGGTAGTATTCTGATCCTTGGTATCAAGAGCATCCTAAGACAAGGTATGTTCACATCAACTGAAAAAAAAATAAAGTATTTACATTTTGTGTGACTGACTTATTTCTGCTTTTAAAAGTTTCATGGGCCCTGGTACAGTGTTTCACACCTGTAATCCTAGCACTCTGGGAGGCCAAGGAGGAAGGATTGCTTGAGGCCAGGAGTTCAAGACCACCCTGAGCAAGAGCAAGACCCCATCTCCACAAAAAAATAGGAAAATTAGCATAGCGTGGTAGCAGGCACCTGTAGTCCCAGTTACTCTGGAGGTAGAGGTGGGAAGATTGCTGGAACCCAGGAGTTGGAGGCTGCAGTGAGCTATGATGATGCCACAGCACAAGCCCAGGCAACAGAGTTGCAAAAAAATAAATGTTTTGTGGGTGCTATCACCCCTTATCTTATAGCTAGAGAAAGTAAAACTAGAAAACTTGTGGGCTTGGCCAAGGTCACCTTGACCACAAAGGCAGAACTTGGCCGGCAGCTGGAGATGTCTGCTGCCAAGTGGGCTTTCCCTCCACCCCACCTTGCTGTCTGCAGGCCAAAGCATTATATAAGCATGTGCTAAATCATGGGGCTGAGGCTCTAAGTGCTGACCAGTTCCCTGGAGAGGGTGATCAATACAGCTGGTGTAGCCAGGGAGGCTGCAGGCCTGGCCCCAGATGACCTCTCTGGCTCCCACCCGTCCACTGCCAACACACTTGAGGATATTTCCCACTGTCGCTGGTGCTTATTTATGTGTATAGCACCCTTCCTCGAAGGAGGGCTGGTATGCTAAAGAAAAATCAGAGCACTGGTCTGCCAGACAGGCTTGGCCTGCAGGGCCACTCATACAGCTCCTACAAAAGACTAGCCATCTCTTCAGGGATGCACGCAGCACTAAATTCCACCCAGGGGTGGCTCTTCCCACCTACCTGTCATCGCCAACCATATTTTACCCCAGAAGTGGGGAAAGGCGACAACGTGGTCAGCCACTGGCTCCTCCCAACTGTACCTGCTCCCAGTAATCAGCAGCGGGGCCCAGAAGGCTTATGTAGCCTCAAGTTCTCCTCCAAAGTAGGATTCTGAAGTTCAGGTGGGGAGGGCCAGGCTTGGGGGTGAGAGGGGAGAGGCCACAGGAAGGCTGGGGGGGAACTCTCAGACCTTCGCTGTACTGGCAAAGCCGGCAGCCCTTGATGGAATCCACTTCGGCCTTTCAGTCCACAGCCACATCAAAGAAAATAATTAGTTGGCCCAATCTTTCCTAAGCACCCACTATGTACAAGACACCCTGCAGGGCACTGGCATGCATTCAGGAGACTTCTCTCTAGGGGGAGGGGACAAGGCAGGAGCCTGCGAGGAGAGGAAGCAGGAACTAAATCTCCTGCCAAGTAGGACGGGAAATTGCATTTCTGCCCCTCCTCCGCCTCCTCCTGCCTCCATCCGATCCCCCTCTGACGACTCACTTTTTATCTCTCTCCAATTACAGTTTTAAGCATTTGGGGTGTTGCTGTTTTAGTTTTAAATTTTGTTAGGCTCAATTTATGCCACTTAGTAAAACCTCTATTCCAAATGAAGCCAAATTAGAACTAAAACACTGCAAGCAATAAAACGGGAGCATTACTTTGGGGTTGGTTTGGCTTTTTGATTGTTTGTGTAAATGAAGCCAAGAGGAGGATTCGGGAGCCCTTCTCAGGCCTGGGTGAGGGGAGCAATTCGATTCCCTCAGGAAGCCCTGGAGGTCTGTCAGCTGGCTCAGGCTCAGGTCTGGAAGAGCAGGTTCATGTGCAGCCAGGCGAAAAGCATGCCTTTGAAACAGGTCACCAGATCCCCAGGCAGCAGCCTCCCCTCTCTGACCCCTCAGCCATGGTAGGAGCCACACGGTCTCCGAACAGCTGCACAGCCAGTGCTTCTGGCTGCATGGCCAACAGGACTCTGGCAGGTGCTGCATCAGCAGGTGACAGCCACCCACTGCTATTGCACAGTGTATGCTAAATAGACATTGGACTGAATTGAACTGGCTGTAACCGGGGACGTGATCTGGAAACATCTCCTCCACACCCTTGCCATGCAATACCTGAAAATACACCATTACCTTCAATGACCACCCCATTCTGCTCTGACTCTGGGGTACCCATCAGGGTGAAGGTGGGGCCTGAAGAGGAGAAGGCAGAGGAGGAGACCCTGAGAGATCAATTAGGCATCTGGTGTTAAGGGAGGTAGCTGCCAAGCAGGGCAAAGAAGTTCCCAGCTGTGAGCCAAGGATTTGAGCCATGAGCTGGGCCTTCTCGGGCCCTTTAGGGTGTGACATCTGGGGTTCCCAGGCTGGCCCCGTCTGTGCCAGGGGAAGAGGGCAGAGAATACTGTGAGGACTGAGAGCTGAGAGGGGAGACTAAGGCAGCAAGGATGGCCACAGTGATGAGACAGTGACTAAGAGCGGGTGTGCAGCTTGCCAAGCAATTTGGCTTGTCCCCACAGTAACAATAAAGGCCTAGTGTCTGGCAGGAGATGGGGATTTTGTGCGCACAGGGACACCTTACGACTGACCCTGGCAGAGAGCCACAATCATCGCAAACAAGAGCAAAGAACAGACATAAGGGGGGCAGAGGTGTCCTTCAGAGGAGCAGGGCTAGCCTTGGGGTTGGGGGAGGGCTGTCTGGGGAGAAAGGACAGGGTGAAATGGAATAGAATAAAATTCATGTTGAGGGCCAGGATTGGGGGCAGGGGCTGCCCTACTGAAGGAGTCTATTATGTTTGCAGTAATCTCTCAAAGCAAGGGGAAATAAAGTATAATCAGGGGAGGAAACTTCTGGAACAATTTAAGGGAAACTGGACAAAACCCCCCAAAGACTATAATAAAAATGGCATCTGGAGTCCTGCTGGTTCCTGGGATGGAATCTATGACCCAAAGGCATAGGTTACCCTCTGTCACAGGCTGGGGTCTCTGGAAGCAGACACTGAGATGGAGACTGGGGGTTAACAGGAATTTGAGAGGATCAATCTCTGTGTAAGGTGGGAGGGGATTCAGGACTGGGTGGGGGAGGGAATAATCAAGTTGTAACGGGCCCAACAGGGTCTCAGCTAACCAGGAGCAGAGAGCTCTGGAATGAGAATTACCCAGCTCAGGGTCCTGCCTTAAGCCAAAATGGCAGGGCTCTTATAACAACCCCCCACACCAATTCAGTCCCCTGATATGGGCTACCCCTGGAGAGTATGGCCTGGGGTAAGGTGCTCTCAGCCGCTGAAGCCCATCCCAAGTGTGACAGCTAGAGGTTGTCTGGGAGACTGCACAGCTGCCAGGCTTTCCTTGAAGGGGTCCCTGGTAGCACCTCTCTCCATGTCAGCCACATCCTCTCCCCCCTCCCTCTGTTTCTAGGCTTCTAGTACATCCGGACAGATAAGTCTCTTTCTCTCCTTCTGGCTGCTTGCCCCCTCACTGTTCCTCTGGAAGCTGAAGCATGTCTGGAACCCAGTCTGACCCTAGCCCAGTCCAGTGTTTTTGATTTGCTAACTAATCCCAGCCCCTGGATGAGTACTTGGGTCTGATTTCCCCATTGTGCTTTCCTCCTACACTCAGGCATAGGGGGCTTACTACTGCAGGGGGCCCAATGCTTATGGCTTGTATGGGGGTTGGTTCTGCTGGGCTCATCATTAGGTTTCATTGTGCTGCCGATCTGGGCGCTGGCCAGCTCAGGATGAACCTCAAAGTAGCCCAACCACAGGTAAATAGGACAATCAGGACCACAAAACGTCCACGACTTGACCCATCTGCTATGGGGAACATGGTCCTCACTGGCCCCCAGGTCAGCCCCCCTTCCTCCTAAGCCTTGCCAGTGACCAGCTGTTACTTGTTCCAAGCCATGTATCTTCACCCCCAAAGAGTCCAGAGCTCCAACTCCACTTCCAACCTAGTGGTTGGAAGGAGCAGCACATTCTCCAGATGCCTGCCAACTTCCTGATTTGCCTAGGCTGTTCAGGGCCCAACTTCTCTCTCTGGACTAATTTTAAGGGTCCTCAAGAGGAACAGACAGATCTGGGGAAACATAAGGGCTGAGCTGAATATCCTAGGCAGATCCCAGCCCTCATTTCCCCTTCTGTGACATATGTCCTAACCTCTCTGATTTGCAGCTCTCAAAGCCCAGCAAGGGTGGCTGCTTCCCCTGGTACCAATTATGGCCCCAAATGACCAGTGTTGGGGGCTGACGGACGAAGCCAGGAGCAGCTTCTGGCTTACACGGTAGTAGGAAAGGAATGCCTAGAGCACTTCTTTAACAGGAGCTGGAGGAAAGTTAGGGGAGGGCATGGTACACCCAGCAGATGTACACCAGCCAATGCTAGCCACACCAGGAGGGTGGAACTGGCATTGGAGCTGCTCAGCTTACTCTTGCTTATAACTTGGGTCAGCAAGAAGCTGTGGGCTTCTTAGGGTGGAATCCTGGAGGGGGCCTCCTACAGGCCCACTTAACCCCCATTACATTTGTTCCCTAATATACTTTTCACCTTCTGCAAATAGTGCAAATTTGAATTTTTACTCACTGATCAAATATTTACCCTGTGAGCTGCCAGTCCGGCTGAGCTTGACTTCTACAATTCTGCACGTTTGTATTAGATGAATTAGCATTTTATTGTTGGCAGATTCGAAGGTGAGATAAAGAAGACCAGAGGTAGCAGCCCCAGAGATTGTCCATGAAGAATGAGTTCACTTTAGTCTTCCATCTTAGCATAAGTGACAGGTCTCCCAAACAACTCATCAGATATTTGAAAACCTTGTTTTGAAAGGTACAAAAGGTAATTACTTCTAGGGCAGCACCTGTGGTTCGGGGGGTAGGGCGGCAGCCCTATACACCGAGGGTGGTGGGTTCGAACCCAGCCCCGGTCAGCTAAAATCTCAATGACAATCGCAACAACAAAAAAATAGCCAGGTGTTGTGGCGGGTGCCTATAGTCCTAGCTACTCGGGAGGCTGAGGCAAGAGAATCTCTTAAGCCCAAGAGTTTGAAGTTGCTGTGAACTGTGACACCACGGCACTCTACCGAGGTGACAAAGTAAGACTCTGTCTCAAAAAAAATAAAATAAAATAAAAAGATAATTACTTCTAAGGAACAGCAACTTTCTGTACTTCTCATTCATGGCACACACTTTCAAAATCTGTTGTCTAGGAAAGTGGGTTCAAGGTATATCTCATTGTTTTTTGCCATATAGGTTTCAGCATTCAGATCACCTCTCTGAGCCTCAGTTTCCTTTTAGCACGATGGTACAGTAATATTAATATTACTTACAGTAATTGTTTTGACCCTTCAACAACCTTACGAATAAAATTAAAATTAATATTCTACCAGGTTCTCTTGGGACATTAGCTATGAGGGAAGTCAGTTGCCACATAAGAAGTCCAACCACCCCAAGAGTGCCATGCTAGAGAGGCCACATGCAGATGCTTCTGGTGACAGCTCATCCCCTCTGAGGCACTGGACATGTGAGTAAAGCCATTTTGGACCCCCTAGACCCAGCCTACCTACCACTGGGTGGTCTCAGTAGGTGACACAAGGAGCAAAAGAACCACCCAGCTGAGCCCTAACAGAATTCCTGACCCACAGATCCTTGTGCATAATAAATGGTGTGATTTCATGGCACAAAGTTTGGAGTGGTTTGTTCCACAGAAGTAGTAACTGGAAAAAAACTTATTCACTCATTAAGTTTCTGTATCTGCCAAGAGATCAAAGCCCCTATGTTGTTTTGTTTTCTTCATTCCTATTTGACTCTAAGAGATAAGGAGATGTGAGATTTCTCTTGATTCAACTTTGCATATGTGGGACCCTGGTATTTTCAAGAGTCCACAGAACATTGCAAGACTTGAACACAGGAGCCCTCCTTTTCTCCCACAGGGCAAAGCTGCCAAGTCCTCGGAAGGAGAGGCTACCTTCATGGGTTTTCATCCCATGTAAAAGAGTTAATGGGAAACTCCTAATTACCTAAGCAATAAAGTAGAAGGGTGCCACAGAAAACCACAAACAGCTCAGCATCCCCAATTAATTTCATCTTGACTCTGGCATACTGGGGGTTTTGTTCTTGAAGCATGCTGTCATTTCCACTTATGTCTGGGCTTCTACTAAAATGCAAAACAAAAAAAAATTTTTTTTTAAAGATTGGCCTTCTCAGGACCTGTGCTGCCTGGAAGGATAGTGGTGCAGCCCAGAAGGGCGTGATAAGCGTGCTAGCAGTGACCTGCCAGGGATCTTCAAAATACCCAGCTTCACAGAGTCCGGAAAGTGAGCAACCTGCACCTGGAAAACAGGTTGCTGGCTGCACCGAGCTTTCCAAGTCTGGATCCCATTTCCACTTGCCAAAGCGCAGCCTTCTAATTCCAACTGCTCATGAGAAGGCACGTAGATCCTCTGTGACGTCAAATCGCTCTTTCAACTGAGCATAAATTCTTTCAATGATGGGCTTGGAGGGGTTTCAGCAACAGTGGAATTTTTTTTTTTTAATGAATCATAAACATGCAGATCAGATTTAGTGTTATGACTGTGGTGCGCAGAGCGTCACTGTTAATTCTTGCTAAGCGCTGACAGCGGGATCAACCCCCAAACAGCACAAGCAAATACACCATCCCAGCCCTGGGGGCTTAGAGACTGCATAATTACAGACAAGGCACAGTAGTCATTATCATCACCGGAACATTTCAGCCCAGGCGCAGGAGCGCGCGCGCGCTCACGCTCACACACACACATCTGGACAGCAGCCTAGTGTGCCTGGCAGCTCCAGTTCCTTCACCCAGGGAGGAGTTCACTCCCATCTTTAGACAAGAAGGAAAGGTAAGGTCATCAAAAGCCAGGCAGAGCAGGGCAGAGCCAGAGAGCCCACTCCTGTGGCCCAGAGGTTGCAATCCGTGGCAGCTGAAGCTTACTGTGAAATGCCTCTGGGGAGAAGCTGGGGAGGCCCTGGTCTAGGACCGGGCAGAGTACATGCCAGATTTTGCTAAAAGCCCGAATAGCTGAACAAGTCCCCAGGGCTGAGGATCACTCAGTGTCTCTCATCAAAGGCAGAGAGTGGGGGGTGGAGGCAGAGCACTAGGCTGGGGTGCCTGGTCACTGTGTGTGCCCCAGGATTGCCCAGGGGGCTGCGGGAACTACCACTCAGTTGTTTTCACAGCAATCAATAAGGGCATCATAAGACCAGGCATGAGGATTTCTGCGCCACCTTTCCTCCCCCACGATTTCAAGGGAAAGCCAACTCCTGGGGTCTGTTGAACTCTGCTGGGCTCTTCTTTCCTTTCTTGGTCAGCCTGCGAATATTTAATAAGCCTCTGCCACTTGCAAGTCTTTGAGTTGGAGCTAAGAGGGCAAAAGAGGATAGAAAATGGGCAGCCTCAAGACCTGGAGGATGGGAAGGTGATTTTAGATCTTTCAGCTTGATGTTTTCTGGAATGCCCATAACCACTTGGTATTATCCATTATTCCAGAGTCCCTGCCTTCTGCTCCCTTCTTCACATCCAGGTCTCACTTGGCCCACCAGGGACATCACGAGGAAGGTATTACCACCTTCTTGACAGGTGAGGAAACTGAGGCTCTGCTTCGGCAATCCGCTCAAAGGCTCTCTGTTCTTCCTGCTGGTGAAGCCAGACTCTATGTGGGTAGCCTTCACTCTGGCTGCACCCAAAAATCTCTGGGAGCTTTTACAAACTCCCACACCTAGGTCACATCCTAAACCAAAGAAGTCTCAATTCCTGAGGCTGGGACAGAAACATCCACACATTTACTTCAGGATTCCCACATGAAGTTAAGTCTAAGAACCAGAGCTTTGTAACACTGTAGTGATCTTTCTTTCTCTTTCTTTCTTTCCTTCTAATTTTCCTCCCTTTCTTCCAACAAATATGCATTGAGTGGCTATTAAATACCAGGCCCATAAATCTCTGATAAATGAGCTCCTTTCCCTCTATAGCAGTGGTTCTCAGGGGCACATGGGGGGTATCCCCCACAGACAGTCACCCACAGTGATGAGGGGTGATCCTAACAGGAATGAGCCACAGTGGAGGAAGAAATAGGGGTGTGATCTAGGAACTGAGCTTCCCTGATAAGCAATCCTCTAGCTCTGCTTGGAAGCTCTAGAAAGAGTGAAATTTGGTGTTGACTGCTCCAGGCTGGGAAATTATAATCCTAAAGTAGCTTCCATCTCTCAGAGAGGAGAAAAATGCACACTGACAAAGGCCTGCACTCAGCCCCAGGCCCATAGGGACACCCATAACAAAGGGAGGAGCTCTCAAGCGACTCCTACTACGCCTATCAAGCTGCCAGTGAGGGCTCAGCCAGGCCAAAGGCTGGCTCCATTGTCAGCAACAGAAGGAAAGTAGGAATGCCCTGCCCCTGTTGTAAAACTCGCCCTCCCTCCTGGAAGCCAGGCAACAGCACTGCAAATCAATTGTTTTCCATCTAAAGGATGCTCTGATGTGCTCACTTCTTAGATGTTGCATTCAAAGGAATGCCAGACTTCCATGTCAAGTGAGATAGAGTGAATTTTCTTGGGCAACCTACAGAAATATTTTATCTTTAAGCCATAACATGTAGAGAAAACACTAACCCATCACTTAACCAACATCAGGGAAGAATGGGTTGTTCTAGAGAAATAGAACTGCTTGATAATTAAAGTTCACCCTCTGTAAACTCCAAAACTTAGAAACAAAGGGTACCTAGTTTTAAATATACCAAGTCTAAACTGCATTACACATTTTCCAGTTTCCTTGGATGGCACTCTGACATAGCTGATGTTGTCTTGGTGGCCCACTTGGAACTCCAACAACTGTGTCTTGCTGAAAGACAAGGAGGCCTTCTGCATGGATTTGCTGCTTTATTAGAGGGCCCTACCCTGCTGGCCTCTTTGAGCTCCAGTTTCTGTTTAGTTCCCATCAGTTCTGTTGCTCAGATGCTGACTAGTACCCCTTTCTGCTGCTTGTAGCATCCCAAAGGCCTCATCCAAAAATGAACTCATTAATTTTCCTTCTCACTTGCTCTTCTTCCTCTTCTATTAGTCATAAAAGTCAAAACAAAAACAAAAATGAAAGCAGGAGTTGGAAGAATCGTAGACTCATCTAGTTTGCTACAAGAGTATGTAAAATCAGAGTAAAGAGGTTCTAATGAAAATATATCTGAGCACTTCCACAGGGGTGACCACCAGTGAACTTTAGACCAGGGAATTCCTAACATATGTTGTGTCTTGATTGTTCCAGACACTTGAGATTGCTAAATCAAGTTACTTCTGGATCAACAAGGTATCTTCATTCATAAATTTTTTATTTCCTTTGATTTAAGCCATCAGTTTTGTATCATTACAGAAATAGGCCACTATTCAGGGCTCCATGGGAGCTTTTTGGCCTCTCCCCATCACAATTCCCCCATTACACAATCCCCCAAAGGAGATCCCCCAGGATTCCAAGTTGGAATGAGCAACTGCCAGACCAAGAAAACCAATGTGGAGTGGGGCCTATGCCTCCTCCTTCCCTCTTCTCTTTTTATTTTCCTTCTCCGTGACAGTGTCTCCACGCCACCTTGCTTCCACCCACTTTGTGCACCAGCCAAAAACCAGGACATGAGGTAGGGCTGACCTGGAATAGGAGAGCAGCCTTGAAAATAAGACTTACTAAAGTTATGGAGGGGAATCCAGCTCTCAGACAAGGGGAGAGCAGCACCCAAACCACCGTAATCAGGAGCTGACTCAGAAACAGAATTTGGTCGGTGCACCTACCACAGACCAGGGTCCACCAGACCAGACTCACAGTCTCCAAACTCAAAAGATTGATGCATAAATCAGAGGCCAGCACAGCCATTGGCAAGGGGGCCTATTTCTTTCCCAAGACAGAAAAACACATACCCACCTCTGGGCCATCCTCTTTGAGGTTTCTGGGAAACTGAGTCTGCAATCAAAGTATTGCAGATAAAGTCACAGAAGTCAAAAGTCACAGACAGTGTATCCACCCTAGGTGGCCCTGAATGAAATTCTGCTGATCTTTGCTTTAGACTTCTTGACTCTCTACTGACCACGCCTGCCTTTAACACAGTCTATCAGACTGATCCTAAAATGACAGGTGAGGCCAGAACCACCCTTGATGTCCTGAGATAGTACCCCTGACTTCCTGGGTAGACCCAGCTGTCCCAGCTCTTGCAGGCCTACAGCAGATGAGAAGGAAGGGGAAAGGATTTGGGGGGTCAAGGAGGATGGATTCGCCAACAGGCAAGGTTCACATTTTCCCAAGCTTTGTAGCTCCATGGTTCCTTATGGAAACCCCCTATAGGCTGACTCTAGTGCCACTTATAAAACATGTCACTCTGGCCTTCCCCCCAGGCCCCTCAGCTGGCAGGAGCCTTAACTGATTTAAGGTTCTGGATTCTCGGAGAAAGCCTGAACGGAGACAAGAGTGGTGGCATGTCACTTCCCTGGAGCACCACATGGGGCCTGACTGCTCAGGGCTGCCCAGGGATGGACGTGTCCTCTGTCCTGGTCTGTCACTCACTAGGGGAGCCCTCCTGGACCTGTGGGAGCTACCCAGAGACCAGCCTGGCAAGGCCTCCCACTGACCTCCCAGGCAGCTTGTTGGAGCCGTGTCTTTGGTTAACATGGGAACTTTGGAATGAGGCAAGGAGACAGACGTGGGTGGTGGGGGTGGCAGACCTTTCTCAGAGCTTATTAAAAAATCTTTTGTGTGCCATAGAATAAGTCCAGTCTTGTCCGTCCTGTTCCCTCTTCACTTAACTTTTCAGGCCTGATGAGCTTAAACGCTTCAGTTGGTTCATGAAACCAAAGACCCTCCTTGGCCTTTGACTGTTTCTGGATTTCCTGTATGTGGCCATCATAATCAGACAGTGGCCTGACCCTATGGCCCGAGGTGCCTGCTCCAGCTCTCTGCAGCCCTGTCGTGTCTTCGAGTACCCACACGCTGTGCCAGGCTAGAACAGTCTGGAAGGAAAGCCCGTTGTCAAACAAATTATCATTCTGGGAACACAAAGCCGCAGGGACCCTCAGGGTGCTGCTGACACTCAGGCCGGCGGCATCAGAGAGTCGTGTCTCCTGTGTGGCACTGAAGTCCCAAGTTTGGAGACAGAAAGCTGGCTGGTGGCCAAGAGCAGCAGCAGAGGACACCTTAGCTAAACAAAAGGAGAGAGCACAGAGCGCCAGCGGAAGGGGTGGGTGGACGCTGCTGCGTGGGTGGTTTCATGTTGCGATTTTTTTTTCTTTGTGGCTGTTGTTTTCTTTTTTATCTATTCTGTTTTGTAGTATTCAACAGCCAGGCGCTTGGCAAAACCTGGCAGCGATACCCACATGGCCGTTTCCAGCCCAAACGGCCCCTGTCAACTTTTACAACCCTGTGCTAAAACTCCAGGCACGTCTCTTATTGCCAGCACCGAGTTATTTATTTGCCCGGCCTATCTGGCCTTACATTTTTCACGTGTGTGTTACCCCTGCAGTTGCTTACACTTCCCTCTGGCCCTTAAAATGCCAGTAAACACCCAGTCCAATTTAGAGCTGGGAGGTGCCGAGGATCTCATTTTTTCAGGATCCTGCACTGGCTAATGTCATTTTCATCTCCGTTCAGCTTTTGACCTGAAGGAAGAGGAAGACTTCTCCATTGTGAAAATTGTTCCTTTCACTGGAAACCGTTGTTACTAATAATAACCTCACCAGGCGAGCCATCAAAGGGCCCAGATGCCCCCTGCCCGCAAGGGTGGGGAGCACACATGACTCAGAGGGGACAAGGCTGGCCCAGGTCAGTAGGTGAAGGCCACTGCCTTGGCCACTCCATGTTCTGGAACCCTGATCATGTTCTGAAATTGGGCTTTTCATTCTTTTTTAATCCTTTACACAAATTGTGTGTGTGTGTGTGTGTGTGTGTGTGTGTCTTTGAAATCATCCAAAAAAGGGTTTTCATGGTTGAGCCTGACCCGGTGCAATGCAGAATATATTATTTCTTTCAGAGCGTGGATAGTAGATCTGCACGTGAAACACAGATCAAACACGGCTCACAGAAACAATGGTCGGAAGCATAACCAGAGTGAATCGATTCCTTGATCCTGCTCTACCAAAAAATTAAAGAGAAGTATTCCTGGGGTTTTTAACCCAGATAAGACTTCAGCCACTGCCGTGCTTCCCATGTTCTTGGATCTCTTGTTCAGGCTCCCTTTTTTTGTGGATGAAACGTGAAATAGATGAGTAAGCAGTGGCGAGTTCTGCTAGTCCATCTGGCTTTTTAAAAAAAATTAAATGGCTCCATGCCTTTGCCCTCAACACACAGACATGCTTGTTTTACCTTTTGCCCAGAACTGGACAGGACAGATGCTACCGTTTCTCCTAACAAGACAAGAACGCAGAAAGGGTCCCCTCCAGCATCAGCTTTTAAAAGAACAAATTCTTAAAGTTTTAGTCCCCAGCTGGAGGCTATTCTGTCCCTCCATCCCCAAGTGATGACAGCCCCTTTGGTCTCAGGGACCTATTTATATATGTAGGTGATCTTCCTCAAGTCAACTGGGTTTTATGCTGGCATTGACCCTGGGCTGACCCCAGCCCTGAAGATCCCACATTGCCCTGCCAGCTGAGCCCTGGAGAGTGGGCTTTGCTATGAGTAAGGCCAGCCTTCTCCTGGCCTTCTGAGGGGCCGCTAAGGCCGCCCTGTTGGGCTGGTCAGCTGCAGCTGGCTTCCTCTCCTGATCTCTCCTGTAATCCCAAAGACACCCTTTATTTAAACACCACAGTCCAGCCTGATCCTCAAGCCCTGCATTTGTTGGCTGGAGAAGAGCCAGGAATGGCTCAGGCTGGCTCTAGAGGGCTTCCCCAAAGTAGCCAAAAAGATCTCAAGAACCAGGTCAAGTCCAGGGATGCTCTGGCTGAGCTGGAACTCTCTCAAACCCAGGTTTGAATTTCCAAGGCCTGAGTTCAAATTTCAGCTCTCTCACTGGCTATGACCTTGGGCCACAGTGTAACCTCCCTGATCCTCGTGCTTGAATCAATAAAGTATGAAGCATGGCCCAGCGTACACTTTGCTTGGCTCAGGGAAACTGATTTCAGGTTTCTGGCCTCCAAAACTGTAAGAGAATACATCCCTATTGTTTTAAGCCATCAATTTTATGGTCATTTGTTATAGCAGCAATAGGAGACTAATACAGAATTTCCTAAGGGCCTGTGGGAGACATCAACAGAACAGAACTAGATATTGTGATTTAGCTTACATTATCTTCATGGGCCCTCACAACCAGCTTCTAAAGTAGTAGGTAAGGCAGGTCTCACTCATGTTTTACTGATTAGGAAATGGCGACTCAGAGAAAGCAAGCGTCTTTTTCAAGGTCATATGCTGTTTGATGGCAGAGCTTGGACTAAAAGAGAGGTCATCCAGAGACTGGTGCTACTCCCTCTCCACCAGCCACCATGCCCTATGCCCACCTTATCCCCGCTGAACAATTTGGAGCAGGTGGAAAGAAGGGCCCAGCCCCCAGTGGGATATTGGCAAGACCTCTCAAGGGGTTGGGGGCAAGGAGACCCCTCTTCTGCCTCCTTCCTGGCCCTGGGTGTTTGCATTTGGGCAAATTCTGTAGCAGAGGCTACACTGAGGGGTGAATGCCCCGCCCTGAGTTGCGTCTCTCCTCCCAGAGGAAAGGGAATCCGGGGACATGAATTCTCTCCGGGTGACTCACCTCTGAGCTCTATCAGGTCTCCCCAGGCTTCAGATTCCTCTGCAATGACATGGAAATATTAACAGGGCTGCCCCCATTTTGAGGAGCTCTGGGATTTGAGAGTGAGCCTGAACAGGAATGCCTGTGGTGACTCGATTACCTAATGCCACTCTCCCCTGGTCCAGGCGGGTGGCCCTCTGGAGTCCCCTGGACCAGGAGGGCCTCAGGGAAGCTTGCCAGGGGCACCACACAGAAAGCCTGCCAGGGAGGCCTTGCTGAATTACCCACATGTGCCCTGGCAAAAGCCTGGGGCCTGGCCATGAGTCTTGATGCTGGGACAGCTGGGGACTCTGGGAACTGAACAGTAAGGCTCAGGGTTACACTCACTAGGCACTCTCTCTCTTACTTTCTCTCTCACCTTTTCACTCTCCCTTTCTCATGCATATGCCCACTCTCTCAAACTGTTTCTCATCTTCTGTTTTTTTGTTTTTTTGTTTTTTTTGCATTCTCCCCACACACCCCCTTCCTTCTCCTGCTCTCTCTCATTTTCTCACTCTTACTCTCTCTCACCCTCCGTTGCTATCACCCTGTCACTCTCTTGCTCTCTCCCTCTTTCTCTCATCTTCCTCTCCCTTATAGCTTGCATATGCTCCCCTCACTTCTGCCATTTACACTGCCAAGCCCCCCACCCAGCACCAGGCTGAGGCCAGGCCCCTCCTGCAATCCCATCCTTCCTGAACCCGTTTCCTGACTGCCCACTGCCTTCTCTCCCTCCCTGGCTTCTCCTGAGAGTACAAACTCCATAAAACATGTGCACAGGATTCTCCAGCATAGGCTCTGCTTCTAGAGAATTCTTATCTAAGATACCTCAGTAGGTTTTAAGGAAGCTAAATCGGCAAACATGTGCCCCGGCCCTCTGAGAGTTCTGGCCTGGTGGGAGAAGCAGACTGATGGAGAATGTGGGGAAATATCCAAGTTCTGGGTGCTATGATGCAGGTCTGCTCAGCCCACCACGGAGCACGAGAGAACAGGTGATCTGTTGAGTGTGTGGAGGGATCACCAGGGAAGGCTTCACAGAAAAAGCAGCCCAGGTTAAGCACGAGTTAGGGGGAAGAGAGGTGAAAAGGAAGCAGGAGAGAAAGGACAAGGCTGCAGTCTAGCCCACGAGGGCACTGCAGACTGCTGTGTGCAGCTGCAATACGGGCGGTGGGGTAGGTGGCATATGGTGAGGCTGGAAAAGTTGCACAGCCCATCACAGCAGGGGGTAGTGGGGAGCCATGGAAGGTTTGGGAGAGATCCAGGCACCTTAACAGCAAACTAGGAGGATTTGAGCCAGGCAGCTGGAGGGAGAGATTTGGACAAGGTGACTTCTTAAGTCCTTTTCAAGTTCTAGAAGTCAGCAGAGAAGATAGGGAGGGCTATGGAGCATGGAGAAGAGAGCTGTGCAAAGGCTGGCCAGTCGATGCTCCCAGCAGCAAATACTAGGAGAAAATGAAGAGCAGGCAGGGGGCTTTCCTGGGGGCTGAGTGTGGCCATACACTTCCAGCCCTGACCCAGAGCTAGTCCTACCTGGGCCCATGTTGTGGCCAGGCCCTAAAGGTCCCAGAGGTACCCACGCAAGGCAGACAGGGCAGGAGGACCAATTGGAGTGCCCAAGACAGCAGGGCAATGACGAGTTAGGGAGAAGCTGCATCAGGCCCTAGGATGGACAAAAACCCCTTATTCCTCTGTGTGATGTGGGCACTTGGAGCCCTGCCACCCCTGCTCCTCTCCCTCTCACAGTGACATGCTCGGGCCAGCCAGGGTAAGGGGAGTATTGTCCACCAAGAGTGGCCTGACAGGCCCAGGCAGGGCCTGGACACCACCCTCCACCCCTCCACCCCACACGGCTCAGAGGGAGACCCAGCTTGTGACCACCCTGAGTTTTTCCTTGCAGCCTCTTGGCTGGGCCGTTCTGCAAGTCTGGTGACAAGCTGAGAGAGCTGACAGCAAACGAGCTGACAGCAAAGGAGCTGGATAGGAGGGGGCCGGGAGGAGCTGCTCCTTCGTTAGAATGCAGCACGATTCCGCCAGCCTTTCTCCAGTGCCCAGCGCTCCTGCCAAGCGCTGTGTGGCAAGCTGCAGGGAACAGGGTGGGACAAGGCGCCAGAACCAAGCGTCCCAGGAAGACAAGGAGACGCTTGTCAGGGTTCTGGGAACTGGCGGAGGCCACAGAGCCCAGGGTGGGCCAGGGCTGCCAGTGGAGGTGTCACAAGGAGCCCCGGTTCCCAGGGAGGTGCACCAGGAGTCTGGTGAGCAGCACCCCAACCCTCTGCACACACACACACACCCCTCCCCACTGTTCTTTCTGCCTAAGTCCCTCTTCCCTGGCTCTAAAGGAACCACCTTTAATCCCTTTCCGTGTCAATCCCCACATGCAGAGAACTCCCACTAAATGGCGAGGACAGGGCGGGTGGGGGCTGGGCCAGGGGTGAGGGTGCCTGCAAGCAGCTCTAAGTTCTCTCACAGCCTGCCCTCCGGGAGTTCACAGTCAAATGGGGGAGACAGATATAGTAACGACCACCCACGATGCAATCAGATAGAGCGGCTAAGTGGCATCTATACTTAGTAACACAGAGAGAGAAGCGCACTGGGGGAAAATCATCACAGTAGCTCATGCATCCAGCATGTACCTGGCCCTAGGCACGGTTCTAAATGATTTACATCCATTAACTCTTTTCATCCTCATCATGGCTCTGGGGCAGGTGCTCGTGTTAGTCCCATTTAATGGATGAGGAAACTGAGGCATAGGGATGTAGAGTAAGTCGCCCTAGCTAACACAGGTAGAACAGAGATTTCTCCAAGTGGTCTGGCTCCAGAGTCTGTGTCCTTAACCACTGGGCCAGACAAGAGGAATAATGGCATCACCTTGGTCTTTGCAGTGGCACTAGTAAGGGGTGGAAAGCAGAGGGCCCTCGGTTATAGTGGCTCGTTAAGTGACCTTGGGCAAGCCCAGTGCCCTCTTTAAGCCTCCATTTTCTCCCCAGTAAAATGAGGAGGGAATAGCACAGCACCTTCCCCTCAGGGCTACCAGGAGGAGTAAAGAGCCCACACAGGGGGCGGCGCCTGTGGCTCAGTGGGTAGGGCACAGGCCCCATATACTGAGGGTGGAGGGTTCAAACCCAGCCCCAGCCAAACTGCAACAAAAAAAATAGCTGGGAGTTGTGGCGGGTGCTTGTAGTCCCAGCTACTCCGGAGGCTGAGGCAGGAGAATCGCCTAAGCCCAGGAGTTGGAGGTTGCTGTGAGCTATGTGATGCCGGCACTCTACTGAAGGCAATAAAGTGAGACTCTGTCTCTACAAAAAAAAAAAAAAAAAGCCCACACGGAACAGTGAGCATTGCTGGTTTACACAGGCCTCTTAGAGCCACAAGATCCATACATGTTCATCCAGTTGACTTGACAGAGAAGGATCCAGGCAGGAGCTGTGGGATCTGGTGCCAGGAGTCCTGGAGGGATGGGAGCCTCAGGAATGGCTTCCGAAGGCAGCACTTGTCTCTCCCCAATAGGATATCCAGGTCCCCAAAGTGTCTTCCCCAAGCCCCCCACCTGGCTTGAGCTCACTCCCAGACTCCTGAGCTGTCCACTCAAGGGCATTGGTCATCAACAGGGATAGTCCCAAGCTCAGGAGCTCCCAACATTCAAGGGCCAAGGGTCCTAAGCAGCTGACATCTGGATGAAGGTCCCAAATCTGAGGCTGAGAGTGAGGGAGGACAGGCCCAGGGGAACCCCCATCCCCACCCTGCCTCACCCCACTGAGGAGCTGCAGAGACTGCCTGGGATTAGCTCACCACAAGAAAGCCACCCCCAGCCATTACCCCCTGCACAGAGATTTGCAGATGGTTCCCTGATGGGATCTGGAGCCCTCCCTGGCTGGCATCCACCAGCCTCAGATGCAATTAGGGGAAAATAATATGAAAATGAGAGCTGGGTGGCTGGGCGTGGGGGCTCATGCCTATAATCCTAGTACTTTGAGAGGCCGAGGAGGGAGGATTACTTGAGGCCAGGAGTTTGAGACCAACCTGAGCAAGAATAAGATCCATCTCAACTAAAAATACAAAAAAAATTCTAGAGCTGGAACATGTGCTGCTGTTGGGCAGGCAAAAGCCAGCTCTCTCGGCCGGGCGTGGTGGCGCACGCCTGTAGTCCCAGCGCTGTGGGAGGCCGAGGCGGGTGGATTGCCTGAGCTCAAAGGTTCAAGACCAGTATGACCAACAGTGAGCCAGAGTAAGACCCCGTCTCTACTTAACATCAAAAA